>LPNX010900013.1:149079-218781 GCA_001517045.1 Pseudotsuga menziesii | reverse complement strand
ACATCTCCCCCATATTGTGTTTTTTTCCTCACCCATATTTTTTTACGGATAATTAAATTTTTACTTTTTTATTGTTTTGTTAGGTAGGAAGATTACAACATTTCCCCCATATTAGGTTTTTTTTTCTGGTCGACATTTATTTTGGCCTATAATTAAAAAAATCATTTTTTATTAATAAAAATAACGTTACGTAACGTCACATAAAGTTACGTAACGTTACAAGATCTCCCCCCCCCAAAAATCACAAATTACACTTTAAAAAAATGTTTGCATCTCAATAGATTTGATCCCTAGATGCCTTTGCTAGATCCATTTTAAGATGGATCTATGCTGGTTAAAAAACCAACTCTATCTTTGTTATATAAAGTTAAAATTATGATTATTATCTATATTTTTATAACTTCTTAACATGCTAAATGATTTAGGTAAAGCTTTTTTTTAATCTTTTTTAACATCATCATATTTAAGTTTTTTAATCATCTTTATTCTTTATTGTTACCATTTTATAGAGCAAAGTTGTCTAAGTTACCCATCATCATCATAAACTTATATGATCCCATCCCCCTTTCTCCCATAAGTATAATATAATGGTAAATTATTGAAACAATAATAGCCTTCATGACTTGGAGATGGTAGATACTTATATATTCAGGATATAGATAAAACATGACGAGCATCATCGGGACATGTTTGGATTGTGTCAGTGGCAAGTTTATTCCCTTGAAATTGCCTGTAAAAATGATTTTGCAAAGAATTTATTAGGGCTCACTAAGACCTTGTGAGGGTTATGAGCAACGGACATTTCTGTGCTTGGGAGGTCAAGCTTCTGCGTTTATGTAAGCAACGAACGTTTTAGAATATTATTTTTCTGGTGCTCGGGAAGAATACATTTTAGTTGTAGCAGCCAGGATTGACATAATAGATAGAAAGAGATAAGTTTGCTAACCATGACTGATACATTTTAGTTTGTAGCAGCCAGGATTGACATAATAGATAGATACATTAACGATGCTGTGAAATAAGTTCGCTAACCTCAATTCAATAGAATGCTATTTTCCTGTGCTCGTTGCTTGGGATTCGGGAAGAATATATTTTAGTTGTCCCAGCCGTCGAAAGACATCTTTTAACAATGTTGTGAAATAAGCTTGGCAAACCTCAAACCTTTGAGGTTTCAAAGATTTTAAACATCAATCGTTTTAAAATCTTCTCTATTTTCAAGTCTTGAAGATGTTATCATTGGTGTTGGGCACTGGAAACATATATAGAATCAAAGTTACACACAAAAATGCCCAACCTCGAAGATGTTATCATTGGTGTTGGGCACTCGAAATATATATAGAATAAAAGTTACACACAAAAATGCACAACCTTTTTTAACCTGGTAAAACCCTTTGTAAGGAAACATGAATAGGACAATGGTAATTGGTATTCTTATTGTTCAAAATGGGAGATTGCAAGACTACACAACAATAGGCTTACTGAGTTATGACCAGGTATGACAGACCACACAACAATAGGCTTACCGCGTTATGACCAGGTATGACAGACCACACAACAATAGGCTTACTGCGCTATGACCAGGTGTTATAGCAGATTTCACCACTCTAGGTGAATCACACTTTGTATGGCCTTTCCCTGTCCCGCTGCAGACTCTTTAGACCCCATGGACTATATTTTATCCTTTGATAGTACCTTGATCATCCCTAAAAAACTATATAAAAGATGACATACGCGGATATTCGCCCTATAGTCGCGTACATCGGGATGTGTGCATAATCCAAATCCTTTTGGAGCGTTCCTTGACTTGGATCCGACTCATATGACTCCTGGCCTTCCATATGCCTTGAGATCGCACGGATTCGACCTTTCATATGCCTTGAGTATCCCTTTGAAAAGCTATATAAGGAACCCCTTGAGACATTGAAAGCATAAGAGAGAATTGAGAGTAACGAAACTATAGTCCATTGTTGCCAGAACTTATGCTTGAGTCTGCATCCCTTTGTCCCTTAGAGCACTGTTGTGTTCTTCCCAAGCTTGCCTTTTGCTAGTGAGCTTGCTATCTGAGTGATGGAGGATTGAGGTGGTGGAGGCCCAAGTGGGGGATTCAGTTTCTTCAGTTCGCAGACGTGCCGTCAGAGGTTGTCACTTGTAATCTCTGATTTATATTAATAGAAATATATTTTCCTGTCCAGTAATATGTATTTGAATGAATATTGTATCCATTGGAATATCTCAAATGCTTTTATATTATTGATTATATATGGTAGAATAGATCTAACACCATGATATATAGTATGCTTGTATTGTTTACTTGTTGTTGAGGAAGTATTCTATCAATTCAAGCTGAAGATTGGAAAGCTCAACGGGGATCTACTTCAACCGTCCGGAATAAGGTACGAGGTTCGATCCTTTAGTGTTAGACGTTTTATTTCTATTGCATATTGGGAAAGATTGATTTCTGGAGTCTAGCTGTCTGTTGTGGTACCCCAAGCCTTATGAATTTCTCTCCGTAACAGAATTGGCGACTCCGCTGGGGATGTCCCTTGTTTTTATTTGGGGTTTACGGGCACAATGGGCTTGATATTATTGACTTGCTCTTTGTTTCTCCTTGTTTCTGTGTTGCATGTTATAGTATGTTCATCCATTGACACTCCCCTTTATTTGTTTGACCCGTGGCTTGCTTTTTATCACTGCCTTCTCTGTATACACGCAGGTTTTTGGCCAAAAGTCGCGTATACACGCAGGTTTTTGGCCAAAAGTCGCGTACATACGCGACTGTTTTTTATACAGTCGCGTACATCTTCCCTTTTGGTGAGTTTGATGTTGTGGAAAGTTGCTAGGTGGGTTGTGAGTGTGGTTGGGTCTTCCTTGGGTCTGATGTTGTCTGTTGGATGCTTCTTTTGTGACCAGAGACCGCTTTTTCATTGATTTTTCTTTGAAAGTAGCTTTAGTCATTTATCCTTTTTTGTTTTGCCATTGGTGCATTACTCTTTTTGTATTGGTGTCTTGCTGGGCTTGTCTTTTATACTTGCTGCAGAGACTGAGAGTTTTAGATGACTTTTATTGCATTTTTAATTCTTTTATATTGAAAAATACAAAGTAGTTGCACTCTTAGTTGCATCTTAGATATGGATTTGAAGAGGTACTTGCATTGGATTGCTTGGATGAGAGTTGTTTTTAGGCTTTCATATAGGAAGGATTGCATTGACATTCGGAAAGGAATATATATTTATGCATCTCATGTAGTGGCATACCCTATTTTTCATTTGACAAAGATTGCACTTAGCATTGTTTGTTATGGTGTGCACTTTTATTTCACTACTGAGTCTTCATATCACTAGTTGCACGACCATATCCTATTTTTGAGTAATAAACCCAACTAAAATCAACGCTAATTAAAATGAATTACACTCTTTTCTTTTCTAGGGTGCACCAACAAGCTTAGGTTTTAGGATCTTGGAATAGTTCATTGTAAGTCAATTCTCCAAGATCACTAAACAACAACATGTATGTGTCTGTTCAGGGGAGTGTGTGAAATCATTGGTATAACCATCGTTCTCAGGATCCTCCTCTCAAAAGGGAGTTAAGCACAAGGTAGTGTGAGTGGTTATTGATTGGGATGAACCCTAGTCATAACTGAGTAGCATCGGCGATATTGCCAGGATTGTATTCGTATTTGGGGGCTCTTTCGAGAGTTTCGAGCTTTGCTACCCTGCCCATACGGTCAATCCCGCCTGCGACTGTCCGCCTGAGCTTTGATTATATTGGGGTGACCTTAGTGACCTTACCTAGGATATCGAGGGGGTACTTATAGAGGTTATTCTACAGGTGTCCTGGCCAGGTAGAGGTCGGACAGCACAGTCGCTTTATGCGTTGAAGTTGAGGGACACTATAATTGGTTACGTACCTCTGCTTGTAGTGTATGGGAGTTTCGAGCCTCTCCTAGGTGAGACATACCTACTGCATTCGGGAGCTCACATATCCCCCCCTTGTTTTGCTTGTATTTTGGCTGTATATTTTCTTAGGAGTGTGCTCTTTGTGCGCTAGTTGGTCTTTGGGATCGTGGTTACTTGAGTATATTTATGCTATCTTGAGTTCAGGTCCTTTTATTTTTGGCATGCCTGGTATCCTATCACCCGTCTTTGGTCCTAATATGGACCCTGGTGTCGGAATTGGGGGCATCACAGCCCCTTACCGTGCTCATAGATTTGGGAATGGTCATATTCCATCCTCTACTCCATTTGTGGAGGATTTTTATTCCCTTTTGCTTGGTCTTTACACCAGTGGTCACCCTCATGGGGGTGGTAGTGGATGCGTGAATCTTGGGTCTACACCTTACTTTCTTTTTTATGTCCCATCGTTCACTGCATTGTTTTCTTTGGGTGTATTTTTCATAATCAATCCTCCCTATTTCCTATAGTGTGGATTATTTATTGACTATTTTGGGTTGTTTTGGTCTAATATGGTTGTCATGTAGGATCCAGTGTTTGTACACTCTCTCCGAGGTTTTGACCCTTTCGTGCCTATCACAGGTATAACGTCTATACTAGCATATAGGTTAGGTTCACCACCGTTTGCATTTTGCATGACCTTATGACCATGTCACTATTACCTTAGGTACGAACCCACTCTGTTATGTCACAGAACCTTCTTGCTGCTTTAGAAGTGGCATGATATGAGTGGTAGAGTTCCACCTTACATGGGTACCCTAGTTAGCGCCTTATTTGCATTTGGTGCCCATGCCGACGTTTTCTCCTTTAGGGTGTGGGAGTCCGTTGTATAGTACTTCCATGACATTTAGCAAGAGCCTCATACTCCTCTTGATCTTATGCTGGCCTTTTTCCCTCATGAATGCATTATCATGAGCTTTTCCTGCCTTATTGAGCTTTATGCCAGCTCCCTTGACATTGCACTTCAGCCATATAGCCCGAGCTTGTCTCATGTCTAGCCATGCATAGCCATTTTTATATCTTTCATAGCTTGATCCCCTTTTTACCAGGAGGGGATTTTCCCCCGAGTGTCGATATCCTGCACATGTATCCTTGCATTGAGCATAGGTATGTTCCACTGCTTGGAACTAGTTTGTTTGCCCTTATGACACTCGTCTCCTCCTAGTTTGTAACTATAAATTTAGTTTATTTTTTTTTCAAGATTTTCAAATAACTGAAAAAGTCCAAAAAAAAATCAAAAAACCAAAAAACCGGACAAGGAAAGATGTTATCTTTTGGCAGTTGTCGAGTCGTTTCGCCTTCGAACAGAGCACTATATATCACATCCATTGGTTGGGTTATAGTTTGAATTAGGAGCTGTACTCATTTATCTGAGTTTATCTCCACCGACTGCTTAAGCTTCCAGTCCCTATGGAGCCTCTGTTGATGCCTCCTGTGTCACAGAGATGTCCCAGTTTGTATATCGAGTCTATGTTGCCTTCATTCAGTCACCATACGCCGTTATGCTCTTGTTCGAAGGAAGTTGAAACCTGTGTCGGCCATTCCTCAGTTATCTTGACTTTGCATGTTGGCCATTCCTGGTACAGTTACTGGTTTGTGCACTTTATGATCGAGTCCTCCCACATTAGACAGCTTTGCTGAGTACCTCATGTTGGATGATGGGGGATGCCTTAATGCCCTCCTTCCAGCGGATTTCATCCCATCGACTTCAGATCATTTATTCTGGGATTGGAATCTAGAGTCCTTTTGAGTGCATTGAGACTTGCAGTCATCAGTGGCAGATTCTCTTGCCATCGATAGTTTCTTGGGAATACATCAATGTCCCCTGATCGATGGACCCTCTCAAGTGTTTGACCTCAACACATCTATTCACACTTGTTAGTTTGCACTCTAGTACCTTGATTCCCATTATCATTATCGGTGGGTAATCTCACATTTATTAACGGTATACATCAATGACCGGTAAATAGACAATGGACTACTATGTTCGACCTCGACACCTCTATTCGCATAGTAGGACATGTACTCGTAGCGGTTTGTGTAGAATACCTTCCAGACTGGCGGCATCTTTTATATGCTACCTCCTTGATCGTGCCAGTGTTCATGAGATTTCAGCTATCGTGACTTGATTCCAGTGTATGTCAGACATTTCCAGCCACTATGGAGATCTTGATCTATTGTATATCTTCAGCCATTTTGGAGATCATGTTCCTTTGTATATCTTCATCTTGGAGATTCTGATCTATGTATATTGTACGTGGCGATGACCACATATGTGATATCATGTATTATGCCTATTCATGGCCATTGTACTCTTATGTATCCGGGACTGCTATATGTACTTGCAGTTGTATGCAGAGTTGTATCATTGTACTATACTGATTGGGTGGCTGGTCTTCCATTTGGGACCCTTCATCACTCCACTTCTGGGATGGACTTATAATGTATTTCGGCCATCGTATGACCCCTCTGACCTCACACATTAGGGGGCATCTGTTATAGCAAATTTCACCACTCTAGGTGAATCACACTTTGTATGGCCTTCCCCTGTCCCGCTGCAGACTCTTTAGACCCCATGGACTATATTTTATCCTTTGATAGTACCTTGATCATCCATAAAAAACTATATAAAAGATGACATACGTGAATATTCCCCCTATAGTCGCGTACATCGGGATGTGTGCATAATCCAAATCCTTTTGGAGCATTCCTTGACTTGGATCCGAATCATATGACTCCTGGCCTTCCATATGCCTTGAGATCGCATGGATTCGACCTTTCAGTATCCCTTTGAAAAGCTATATAAGGAACCCCTTGAGACATTGAAAGCATAAGAGAGAATTGAGAGTAACGAAACTATAGTCCATTGTTGCCAGAACTTATGCTTGAGTTTGCATCCCTTTGTCCCTTGGAGCACTGTTGTGTTCTTCCCAAGCTTTCCTTTTGCTAGTGAGCTTGCTATCTGAGTGATGGAGGATTGAGGTGGTGGAGGCCCAAGTGGAGGATTAAGTTTCTCCGGTTCGCAGACATGCTGTCAGAGGTTGTCACTTGTAATCTCTGATTTATATTAATAGAAATATCTTTTCCTGTCCAGTAATGTGTATTTGAATGAATATTGTATCCATTGGAATATGTCAAATGCTTTTATATTATTGATTATATATGCTAGAATAGATCTAACACCATGATATATAGTATGCTTGTATTGTTTACTTGTTGTTGAGGAAGTATTCTATCAATTCAAGCTGAAGATTGGAAAGCTCAACGGTGATCTACTTCAACCGTCTGGAATAAGGTACGAGGTTCGATCCTTTAGTGTTAGACATTTTATTTCTATTGCATATTGGGAAAGATTGATTTCTGGAGTCTAGCTTTCTGTTGTGGTACCCCAAGCCATATGAATTTCTCTCCATAACACTAGGTATGACTATATGTGATCATAACCGACTGCATTACTCTCAAGATCAACAACATCTTAATTATTGTTTCAGGTTCAACAATAATCATTTGTGTGAACAACCACAATGAACCACCATATTCCTATTTAGGTGACATTGTTGAACAATAATTAATTACACCAGTTAATCAAACATGTTCCATCCTAATGAATTCATTGTCACTAACTCAACAATCTCCACCTTGACATGAATTTACTTGATCCCTTAACTCAACAATCTCCACCCTGACATGAATTTACTTGATCCCTTGCCTTGGTTCATTCATTATGTTTCATGTAAGAGCTTTGGTCCATTCATTATGTTTCATATAAGTCTATAGAAGTCAAACACAACCACAAAGTCTCTAACAATACTCGTTTAGTGACCATGTGTCTACAATTTGATTGAGTGTGGAATTTCTCATGGATCACTCTACCTCCACCAATAACCTATCTTCCAAAATGATATTTTGAGACATAACATATGGTGAATGATATTTTGAGACATAACATATGGTGAATGTCCTTTTGTCCATATCACTTGCAAAATCTTAATCAACATAATGATAGAGTAAATTGCTACACCCAATGTAAGTGACATTTTCAATTTCAATGCTTCACTTGGATTTTCCATCACAACAATAGTGCATGTGAATATTTAATCTAGACCATTTTTTACTACATCAAACCTCCTACTGTAATGACATACATTATATAAAACATAACATTATCTTCCTTATATCCATGACATAAACTTGAAGGAAGTCTACAATGGAAGGCTAAAGGGATATTTATTAGTTTCACAATGTTAATACTAAATCTCATCAATATATTTTCCATAGAATTCTATTGTGATAACCACATCTTTCCGTTTTTTTTGGGTCTTAATGTAATTTTGATCTAGGAGGATATTGGTGGCCACCCACCAATTCCTCTTGGACCCCCACCATTGTTTCTTTCAGATTTCCTTAATTGTAGCACAATTTACTATTTTTGGCAGTTTTTGGGTCCTAAACTTTCGGAGTCGTTTTGAGGCCCTAAACGACATTTTTTTGGCATCAAATGGTCGGGAAAATATGAGTCCATTCCAGACTTACTATTTGTTGTTTATGGATGTAGTCCTTAAACAGATCTTTCTAACAATGTATCATGCGCGTCAAACGAATGTAGTATGCTAAAGTTACGACCCCGAGAAATTGATGTACCCAGTTACCCAACGGGGCCCACATTAAGGCGTTTCACCTCCTAGGGTTAGGTTTTTGGATGTGTAGGGTTTCCATTGTTTCTCAATAATATATAGGCCTTTGAGCCTCATTGTAACATAGAGTTCAAAGGCATGTAGCCGTCACATCTCTTCTCAGAGATAAGCTACCGGCACTCTAGCTAGTTTATTTCTATTCTGTATGTAAACAAGTTTCAGTTATTAATTAATGAAATGAAGTGTTATTTCCGCTACATATTTGTTTCTATGGTTATTTGTGTATTCTGTTGCATTCCTGCATAAATTCAGATAAGTGGTATTAGAGCAATCTACTCTTTCTCGATCCTTCTTTGCATGTCCCCAACGAGGGTGGGGTATAAAGAGTTAGGGCTCTATTTGGTTGAAACTTTGCAAGATCAGCCTTGCAAATACCGACGGCCACCCACGGGGGACGAAAAGAAAGACGAGGGCACAAAAGATCCTATCAAAATGTTGCTCGAGGAGGCCCTTGAAAAACAAAGGAACGCGATGATGGATAACTTCGCCCAGATCCTTCAACGACTTCCCACTGGTGGCGCATCTGCATCTAGCAGCCACTCTAGAGGTGCAACCCCTTTTAAGGAACAAGTAAACTTTGACATTCCCATATTTGATGGTCGAATAGTTGCAGATGCCGTAGATATATGGTTGAATCTATTAGAAGGATATTTCTCGGTTCATGACTTTTCTGACTGGGAAAAGATTACTTTTTATCTACTCAAATCCGCCCCCCATGTCAAGGACTAGTGGGAAACCTACTGTGAGAGAAAGGATGAGGAGGAACCCTCTCTGTTCTCAGTCGTCCCACTTGGAATTCTTTCCAAGATTCCATAAAGGAGCAATATTATCTGGTGGGGAGCTATGAGGACAAGTAGATCCAATGGACTATGCTGCGGCAACAAAGAGATCAAGATGTGCATGAGCACGGGGCGTCACCTAGGGACCAATATGATATCACGTCTGTTCATATTGGGGAGTTAAAAATCAAAAAAATTAGAAGGCAATATATTGGTGGCATATTAGGGGTTAAAAGGGTTTTTTTTTAACTATATAAATATGCAATATGTTGGGGGATATTTTATTCCACAATCCTACCCATGCCTTCACCTTCACCAGTGCTCCAGGGCTCCACCACAAGCCTCCCTGGTGCCTGCGTGCACCCTACGTATGCTGCATAAGGTTTCCACCATAAGCCTGCGTGGTGCCTGCATGCACCCTGTGTATGCTACTTGCGTGCACCCTACGTATGCTACATAGGTTTTCATGTGGTTTTCTCGATTGTGTGTTTTCTGGATAACAAGGGCTTTTTTTCAAATCGTAGCAGTGTTGGCCCTTGGGTTTTCTCCATCATGTTTTCTGGCTGGATAAGGAGGGCGTTTTTTCAAATCGTAGTTGTTGGACAATGAACTGATTTGTGGAAAGTTGCTTGCTTGGAATTGAAGGTATGATCTGATGAATCATATAATAACATTCAGGCTTTGGGAAGTTCCTCCTTTGATTACTATGTTTTCAGGCAACTTGTAGCATAAACACCTTGTTTTATCAAAATTGGTGTTATTTCCATTTCTGGTCATGATCTCTGATTTATGCCTAGTCTAAAACACACTAGGATTGTGGGAGGCAGACAAATATGCGCTCGTTACCTTCATCATCAAAATCTAAACTATTTTTTTTATTCTTTCTTTAACATCATGTTAAATTACCATAAGTTTGGAAAGATACCTTCTTACATAACATTTTTTCTCATTTGATTCTGAGATTTATGGCGAGTCTGTCAAATTGGACTTCATTAGATCTCAGTTTGGGTGTTATGGCTGCCTCTCTTGGTATAAAACCAGCATATTGACTTTATACTACCAGATTTTCTCCTTATGATCGTGGAAGTAAAACTCATCATGAATTTAGAAATTCTTCAGGGCCATGACTAAGTCAGAGTTGGTCACAACCCTTCGCAATTGGGGTTCAGCTTGATAATCCTTGGAAATATTTATGTACATTCAGCATTGTCAAGTCATCTATTTACTTCCATATTTTTGTCCTACCTGAGATCATTTGTTTAATTTTTTGGAACCATTGAGGATGGTTATAGAGTGTGAGGATGCTTTGGATGTGTATGCTTATGGTGCATCCCTGAGGACAAAAGTCAACAACTTTTTCCTCATTTTCCACTGTAAGATTGAAGGTTTTAGAAGATCGATGTTCAGTTTATGTTCCAATATTAGGGATATGTTCATTTCAACAACAGTGACAATTGGTCCATACAAATTTCTTAAATAGTCTATATGAAAAACTGGGTTATAATTAATTAGTTATAAGTGGTAATATAATCTTTTTATGCCACAGAATGTCTCCTGTTTCTAGCACAATGCATAATCCCAATGGTGTTTTCGATTCGATGCTACATCATTGGAAACCAACCTAACAATGATTTTTCTATTCATTCTTTATAACTTTAAGCTGTTGTCAGTTTCCTATATCATTCCATCTTTAAAAACCCAGCCAACAAGTGAGATAATTGTTGAAATCTGACCAGAGCATAATCTGATGAGCTCGTGGGTTGTTCATTTTAACCAATAACCAGATGTAAAAGCCTTGCCAAGAATTCATATATATTCAAGGCTAAAATATGCCTCCAATGGACAAAGAACATCTACATTTATGCACAATTTACGAATTCCTATGTCTTGTTCGTTTGAATATGTTTTGTTCTAGTATACTGCATGCTTTAGGATTTTCCACAGGGTATATGACCCAGATTGGCATCGAACATACTGTGCATGAAGCATGATCCTTTAATGAGATTGGTTATTGCTAAGTAACATTGATTGTGTAACATTCAGAATGTCTCAAAGAAAACAACAATATGAACATTTGGGAAAGGTTTACTGTTTACATGAAATGTCAATTGCATGGTACATGAGAGCAGGACATTGGCTTATCTAGCCACTCACAAGTCATGATCATATGTATGATTATAGTATCATCAATTACAATATTGGTTATTTTAAATTTTTGTCTTTATGTTCATATATTTTTACCATTTTTCTTAAAGAATAATGAATTGGGCTGATCATATTAGTGTGTGGCACTACTCCATTGGATCTTTTGTACCCAATTCTTGTTGCTCTGATGGGCGAGTCTTACAGTCGAATACAGGAGGTGATCAATTGGTTGGAGTGATGATGTACTAAAAAGTTGAAAATTTCTCTCAAACTCAGAGCCATCACTAAAATAAAATAAAATACCTCTTGCATAGGGGGTCATTACCTATAAATAATAATTGGAATTGTACATCAACCGATCACAAATATAGATACATTTTGCCAGGATCTCTATTTTTAGGGGTCTATTTATCTTTTGGAATAGGGAACTTAAATTTTTCACCAACGACTCAAAGCTCTCAAAGGACACCTACAATCCCTGTACTAATTCTACACGAAAGATGAAGAATCAAATGGGATACAAGGACATGGATCACATTTTTCTGCTCTCTTCCAGGACACATACCATGCTGAATGTTGATATAATGGCACCAACAGGATTGATTCCTATTGCCGAATACTAGGCCTTGGTTTATATGGACCTCGGTTGCTTGATACATAACAGTCCATAAATAGCACTGGATAGCCATAACACCATGGGCATATATACAAAGATTAATGGAAATATGATCTTATGACCTTGGGAAGCTCTAAGAATCCCATTTTTCCTTTTATTTTTCCTTTGAAATCCTATCATATCCGCTCATAGCAAGTTAAATAGTTCCACACTCTGAGGTTTATGCCCATGTAAGCCATCCACATCATGTCAGTCATTGATTATCCACATTTCTGTATGTTTTTCCTGTGTAAAAGGGATTCGTCCTTTTTACTCCCCTAAACAGTGCTCATCAGAGAGCCAAGTTGAAATATCTTCTAAAAACTATTGAATGCATATGCTCTCAATTATGTTGATGTAATCTCTCAACAACAGCAATCAGATGAGACTTGTCATGACCTATAGAAACATAACTTTCAACTGGATTCTGCAATGATAGAGATGACAAAACAATGCCATTAACTACAGTTTCAAGTTGATTTGGAATTTGACCTTGTTCTCCAACAGAACTTGAGTTCTGTAAGAAAACCTTAGCTTTAGCATTATCACTGTTCAATGTACTTGAATCATCCTCCCTCTTTACCAAGAATTCAGATTGAACTGAACTTGAAAATGTTCCAGCCTCCTGTAGTAAATTATTATTCAAATCAAATTTTACAAGTTGTCCTTCATCTGTAACTGCATTGCAGGTTGAGTTATAGCCACAACCATCTTCCACTTGGACTCTCTTCTGTTATGCCTTGCTTTTCCATTCTTGTCTGGTCCGGGTCAATGTGATATGAAATAGAGGAAAGACGCCTAGAATTCAATTTTGACGTCACCTCTTGCAAGTCCGTTTCAACATTATTTCTTTGCTCAGTCTCGATCTCCATCATTCTTTCTAGTTCCATCAACTACAAGACCACATGTGCAAGTTATATAAGCTGATGCAAGATCATGCTTGATGCGTAAAGTGAATTCCTTAATCTTCTAAAGAATAATCTGCTATCTCCATTCTATCCTTGTATTATTTGTGAAAAGCGGATTAATTTGCTAAAGCCACTTAATCAGGATGCAATTTCATATAATGTGAAGCTTGTCCTTATGCCAAGACTAAATTTTCATCGAAGTACACTATGCAAATACAATTCATTTTACACAATTGTAACTAAAAAAGTGCGATAGCAAATATTTATTCTCAAGCAAATGTTTTATCCAAGTTCAGTTCACTGCTCAGTAGTTACAGGCATTCATATGCTATACCTACTAAAAGTAGAAATAGTTTGCATTTTATGTCAGTGTTGTCTTTGATCTAAGACTTGTTACTTTCATCAAGGGGATACAAGTTAGGCACAGATACTCATATGCTATGCATTGTGTTGAATCCATATTTGGTAATGCTCATTTCTCTAAAAGACCTACTCACATTTCTAACTGCCTAATTTGGCATCAAAATCTATGTTATTGACAGTTTTGACCCTTAGGATATTAAGTCCAATATTTGCACCAACTGTGGCCAGACCACATTCGACTAACTGCATAGGTCTTCATTGAAAACTAGATGAAAATAGATAGGAAAGGATTGAATTCTAAGTGGAACTGCTTTATACTCTCATAGTCATGGGATGTTAAGTACTTGGTCAATTTTCTGGACACTATCATTATGCCTAGAGGCCAAAATTTGGGCAAACTTTGTATCTAGAATGTCAAGATGGGATTTATCCAGAGGTTTCATGGTAGTTTTTACCTATTACTAATTCCCATGAGGCCATGACATAAAACATGAAACATGGTTTTGTCTTGAGATAGCATGTTAGTTTTTACCTATTACTAATTCTAGTCAAGCCATGACATAAAACATGAAACATGGTTCTGTCCAAATTTTTGCCGGGTAAAACCAGGTTTACTGCTTGCAATGTTGCACGTGCATCAAAAGGAAATCATTATTTGCACTAATGATGGGAAGAAAAAAAAAAATGTATAATTTTGCTTCCCCTTTTGGCATTCCGCTTAGCAGTATCCTTTGCAGCTTTTGAGGTTGCTCGTTCAACAAGCAATCGAGCTCGCAGAAAATCAATAGTCTTTGATGCAGCATCTTCATAACATGCTTGAGACCTGCATAACAACAATGCCTATATTTCAGACCAACAAATCCAAAAATGCTCTTGACCCCTTAAGGATTAATCCAAGTAGTGAAGAGCTATCACTTTCAACATAGTTCAAATCTCATAAGGGGAATCTTGAAGCAATGGGTTGAGAATATAATGCTTTTGACCATTTTCATTGATTAATCAGAGCATCAAATTGAAAATTTTCAGAAAGAGGGAGAATTAATGAGACCTAAAAACTGAAGACATGCAATAATAAAGGGTATGATATGGTGAAAACTGAAAATCAAAGATGGTTAGAAGGCATTGACTACCACAAAATTGAAAATTAGATAAGCATTGAACAAAGCCCAAACTCAGTAAAAACTGCTAATCTTGCAGAGTTTGGAAAGCTTTAAAGAAAAAGGGCTTGATCAGACCTATAAAGAAATCACAGACAGAAACTCAAAATTAAAAGAAGGGTAAGACATAATTGCCTTTCTTTGGTCTGCAGTCTACCAGTCTCTTCGGAAGACTGATTGCCATTTTCAGGATGCTCATCCCTAGATTCCTCATTGCTTGATAGCTTAGGACTGTGATTTGAGTCCTTCATTTCACAAAACTTGATATACAAACCCTCTAGGTAGTGCTAAGCTCCTCAAAGACAGAGACTACAGGCACACACTTAACAGTAACACCACAAATCCAATGAAGTACAAGGGCATTACACTAACAACATTGAATGAGCTGCAAGGCATCTTGATAGTTGTCATTTTTCTCCAAAGATTAAATAACACTCTCTAGTGTGTAGAGCATAATAGATTATTAGCTAACCCCTTACACAAATTGGTGCATGCTAGACAATATTAGCATAGTATTTTATTGGGTTGTGCTTATGGAAATTGTTATTGAGGTCATTTAGTAGAGCTTAGAAGTGGTAGGAAAGGGCATTACAGTCTTTAATTCTACTTTTAGAGGAATGAAGTGATTGTGGCTTCTTTTGACATGGGAGTGTTCTTGAGTTCGTTGTATCATAGAGGATTCAGATTAGATCTAAACTATGTTTGTTTGGATCCAAAAAACAGGGCTGACTAGTTTTGCTTTTTGTTCAAGGACATGAAATGGAATATTTCCACACTCTACTTGGCTCATTGTAAACAAAGATTTGTTGACTGGAAGATTATTTCTTTTGCCTTCTTCCTATCTTCTTACTAATTTCCTAAACAACACTCTGAAATAAAAGGTGCACCAGAATTTTCAAATCAAGCATTTCAATCTATTACTGCAATCAAGTTGGAGAAGAGATGCATTATTTATTTTTTCTGAACAATGGTACATTGGAAACTGAGTATGGGACAGTTTGTAATATGCATATTTCCTTGAGGAGAAATACAAATTGCATATGCAAGGAAATCATGCTTAATTTGAATCATAAATATTTGCATGAAAACTTTTTACAGTGTTGCACCTTAACTAATGTTAGTGTTATTTCTCGTCTGGTTGCCTATTACACTTGATCCTGAAAAGAGTTTTCAAGTGAGTCTTCTGGTTTGTGAAAATGTGCATTCACTTGTTCTACCTGATAAAATATGACTAATGCTATTTATACTTGTGTCGTGGATGCAGGGAATCAGAATAACAAAGTATTACCTTTTCTGTGTTGTCAGTGAAACAAAGCTAGGTTTAAGTTGCTTGGCTGAGCCGCCATGGCTGTCTCAATGAAAAATGTTGATCCAAGATTTCAAGGCATTGGTCAGAAAGTGTATCCTTATACATCTGAATTCCACCCTAAGAGATGATGTGCCTGGTTTTTAAAATATAAATATTTCTTAGAAGATTTTTCTGATCTGAAAGATTGGATCAAAATTACTTTCAACTCTGCTTTTAGGCCTTTTTTTCTTTTGTTGGATATTGGTGGGATTCAAAGCTTGGCATGAATAGGATTTTCCTTATGTAATAAAAGCATAGAGGACGCTTTACTTGTTTTATCCTTAATATAAAGTTGCATGGGCACATATATCTGGGGTATTGAAATTTTTTTCGCAGTTCCTATACCAAAATCTGATTATGGTAAATTTTATTGTGGAGATTCATATATCGTTCTGCAGGTGAGATTTAGATGTTAACACTTATTGCAATACTTCTCTTGTATTTAAAATCAAACTACCCATATTTATAATATGGCATTAAAGGGAGTAATTTTTTGAGTCTTCTGGATTTTGCTCAATCTTTCATTCTTGAGAGGAGAGGCCACTTGTTCTTAGAGATCCTGATGCTGGTTCATTGTCTCATTGTTTTTTTATTTTTCTCATTTTATGCCTGATTTGGTTTGAACAATTCTAAACAATGTAATATGTGACTAGTAGTGTAACAAAGTGGCTTCTTTGTATATGAGTTGAACTTCTACTTATAGATCCCAATGCTCATATATTGTTATTGAAAATAATGGACCATCAAAGATGCGTAATTTTGAGCATCATCTTTTTGATACATATCGATAGATTACAATAGGCCACAATGTTTTGTAACATGGAAATTTTGCCATGTTGTTACCTCGGTATCTATTTAGAACTTGTTCCTAAAAGTCAATGGAATGTGAAAAAATGCTACTTTGCATTTTTATGCAATGCACAAGTTTTACATAGCCTTCAAGTCACTCAAAATACACTACATCTTTAGATGCAAGGAATTGAAATTGATTGAGAAGGCTGTAAGTTTCCAAAGTACCTATTATAGTCATGAGAATTTAGGAATGTGAAAAAACACCGCTCTGCATTTTAACACAACACATAAGTCGTACATGGCTAAATGCCCTGCATCTGCAGAAACTGGGAATTGAAAATTATTGAGAAAGGGTAGTGTTTACAAAGTTTCTATTATAGTTTTCATGAGACATTTTAGGAAAGCATTGAGTAGAATATTTTCCCAAACAAATGTGTGCTAAGCATTTTTGAGTGTTGTAGTGTATGAATCTTCCTTTTGTAACTTGTTAGGTGAATTTGAATCTCAGAGAAAAAAAATTCTGTCAATTGCGAACTGATTCATGTATTGTGGCTCTACAATTGAAAAAGTGAAATGTCATTGGGATTCATGTATCGTGGCTCCACAATTGAAAAAGTGAAATGTCATTGGGATTGTTTTGGTGCTTTGTTTCTTGAATTTGTTTGTGATATTTAAATTTAACAGAAAACTGCAACAAAGAGTGGGGCATATCACTATGATATACATTTTTGGATTGGGAAGGACACTAGCCAGGTATTGATACTTTGGATTTCAAGTTGTTTTAGTATAGATTATAGATTGCAATCCATTATTTACTCAGATAACGTTTCAGTGAGAAGATTTATATTTGTATTAGGATGAAGCTGGGACAACAGCTATAAATACAGTTGAGCTTGATGCAAATCTTGGAGGTCATGCAGTGCAATACCGGGAATTGCAAGGCCATGAAACTGGCAAATTTCTGTCATATTTCAGGCCATGTATTATTCCTTGGAAGGGGGTGCAGCTTCTGGATTTAAAAAACCTGAGATAACAAAATTTGAGCCATGCCTTTATGTATGCAAAGGCAAGCGTGTTGTAAGAGTAAAACAGGTGAATATCTTAAGTTTGCAACTCATTGACTTGGACTCATCCGGTTGAAGGATGTCATTTAAAATTCTTATTTTTATATAGCTTGCAGTTGAGAAGGTAAAAAATGAGTTTTTGTTAATTTTATGCAGGTACCTTTTGCACGAACTTCATTGAACCATGATGATGTTTTTATCCTTGATACTGAGTCCAAGGTGTACCAATTCAACGGGGCATCATCCAACATCCAGGAAAGAGCAAAGGCCTTGGAAGTAGTGCAATATATCAAAGATGAATACCATGAAGGAAAATGTGTCATTGCAGTAATTGGTGAGTTGCATAAGGCTAGAACTTGTTTTAATAAACTTGCAGGGTTTGAATTGTTTAGTATGACTTGTAGGTTTATCTAGACCCTATTTTTGAAGGCAGACTGCATATTTCACATCTGTTTAACCTTGTCTAGACATTTTCCTGTCTGTGTAATAATGGTAGATGATGGGAAGCTTGTAGCAGAATCTGACTTTGGAGAGTTCTGGGCTCTGTTTGAAGATTTTTCTCCCATTGGCAAGAATAATGGCAATGATGATGATGCTAGAATGGAATCAACTCCTGGTAAACTTTACAGGTAAAATCTTATTCTTCAACAATGTGCCACTGTGCACAGAATAATTCTAGAGCTTGCATGTAGGGTTATGATCGTTATCTTTCCTTTTGAAAGTAAGTCAAAGCTAATATATTCTTTGACACCCGATAAGAAGACATACATTAAATAAATTAGGCAATTGGTAGAAGTTTGAAACTCTGACAGTAATTTAAACAAGACATCTATCTTAAGTTTATATTTTGCTGTATGTGATATAGCATTGTGGAAGGGGACATAAAGATTGTTGAGGGCCCCTTGTCTAAGGCTATGCTGGAGTCAAACAAATGTTATCTACTTGATTGTGGTGCTGAGTTATATGTGTGGGTTGGTTGAGTGACACAATTGGAAGAGAGAAAGTCTGCGAGTCTTGCTGTAGAGGTAAGCATGTCCTTCTTTTAATATTGATTAGATCCATTGTTGATATTTGAGCTCTGAACTTTATGATGGATATCTAAACTTTATTAATATTTTAAGGAATTCATTTCTAATAAAAAATGACCAAGGAACACACACATAACTTGAGTTATCCAGGGATTTGAGACACTGCTTTTTAGGTCAAATTTCGACTCTTGGTCACTTGGCAATGGAACTTCAGGCTCTGAGGATGGAAGAGGAAAAGTTGCAGGTGAGTATAGCAGTTCTTTGTGCACTGACTAGCTTAGAGATAATATTTTAAGCGGTTTCACTTATTCAATTTTAAATATTCTTTTCAACATTGCTGAAGCAACAAGGAATCAATGTGAAGGGAATTTTGAAGGCAACTCCACTGAAAGAAGAAATTCCACCATTGCTTGAGGGAAATGGGAAGCTTGAGGTCTGTTGGTTACAGTCTTTAGCATTGTTTAGTTAAAAATGGATATATTTCAATACAGTTTGCCAATTTCTTCAAATTTTCAATCTCCCAATTCTTAACATGTTTGTTTGTTAGATTATTTTTTTCATTTTATGAGAGCAAGCCCTTTCTAATGAATGGAAAAGGTCATGTTTATATTGTATCATCAACTTGAATGCGGATACTTGCATTTGGTTGTAGGTCTGGCGGGTCAAGAATGTTTCTAAAGCCCCAGTTCCTAAAGAGGATGTTGGTAAATTCTACAGTGGAGATTGCTATATCATACTTTATACTTACCACTCTGGAGATAGAAAAGAAGATTATTTTATTTGCTTCTAGCTAGGGAAGCAGAGCACCCAGGTACAGTGTTTAGTATTTTCTAATATTTTTCATTTAGAAGTACACCATGCCTAACTCTAATATTATGCAATGCACCATGATCAAAGACTTACAATGGCAGGGGCCATTATGAGTACAACCTTCATCACTATTCTGTAACCATTATGTCATGAAAGATGTTCATTGTTTATTTTTAGCTTTACCTTCTTGTTTATATGATTCTCATTCCGTGACATCTTGATGTGTACTTTTTTTCCTTTTACTCAGGAGGATCAAGCAGTTGCTGCTCATCTAACAAATACAATGGCTAACTCTCTGAAAGGGAGACTTGTACAGGTTGGCATTATTGGATATCATGCAAATTTCATAGTTTCTTGCTTGATGTTAGTTTCCTTGAAAATAAGCTTGTTTTGCGGCTTTCCCTTAGATAGATTATCTTGTACATCACTCATACATGGTAGATAAAATTTTTAAAAGTACAATGCAACATTTGAGATTGTGTCCTTCATGTTGCAGGGACGTATTCTAGAAGGAAAAGAGCCACCTCAGTTTATTGGATTATTCCCTAACATGCCCATTTTAAAGGTTTGTACTGAAGCCTTAAATCTATTTTAAGTCTTAAATTGTTGTTTGTTTTCACATTCAGCTTTCCTATTGTTTGATTGAAAGAGATTCCCTATCTAGTGAATTCCAAGGGACATGTGATCCACTGTAGGGTAAAGCAATGTTGTGATTTATTTCTTTAATATATTTGTCCTTGATCTTCTAAGTGTGGATTAAGTGCTGGCTACAAAAAGTACATTACTAAGAAAGGCATTCATGATGAGACATACAATGGGGATGGTATTTCCCTCATTCAAGTTTGAGGTACAAAGCCTCACAATAGTAAATCAATTCAAGTTGATCCGATCAATATTCATTTTCTACCTTTATTTGTATTTATGTGCTTCAAAATTTTATTTCTGAACCTTCAATCTCTAATATGTAATATATATCATCGGCTGTTAACGCTGGATTAAAAAAACATAACAGTGTGTTAAAGTTTCTGCATTATTCTGCTAGAGGAAATGAATGTTTAAGAAAGGAAAAGAATGACAATAACAACCTGTATGCCTATTATAGTTTGAGTAGGCCATTTACGTGTAAACCTAATTCAGATCCCATGTTCTTGTAGCTATTCTCTATTGGATGTTTGATGTTTAGCATATCCCTTAGGTACACTTTTTGTTCCAATGAAAACCTTGTGGGGAAACCCAAGGGATGCTTCCCAAATTTGTGGAGGGCATCCCTAGTAAACTTGTCGGCCTAGACTAGTTCTCCCCACCTAGAGGGATTCAAACTGGGCACTTGCTGGCATGAAAGTAACCAAATTCATAGGAACGTTGGTGAAAACCACTTGAGCTAACCCCTTGGGCTATATCCCTTAGGTGCACTTGAGCAAAGTATGTTGGATAAAAATTTGGAGGCTCATTATTTCCATTACACTTCCTCTTCCAAATACATAGGAAAAACTATTGCTTAGGTGCACTTGAGCAAAGTATGTTGGATAAAAGTTCACAGGCTCATTATTTCCATTGCACTTCCTCTTCCAAATACATAGGAAAAACTATGTAACTGGAACTGCTCACGAAGGGTAGGAATACTGTACTATATAATAAGATACATCATACAAGTAATTGAGTGACGATTGTTATGACGGTTAAATAAGTGTTGTCAATATTGTCTCATGATATACTGTTGTATGGTGGTGATGCATAGGAGAGCACATTCACATATTGCAATTTAAATCCCTAGAACAAGTAGAGAATGATGCTCTTCAAATAGTAGAGTATCAACCTCAAGAAATTTAGAGAGAGTCCATCCATCATTTCTCTCTATACAAGATAATGATTTCAGAAAATTCTGAACCATGGAATGTGGTTATGGGTAGTCACATAATATTCCATGCGATTCCTTATTAGGGAGAATATACCTATCCCTCAAAGGCTGCGATTTTCTTCAAGAATTAAAACCAACAAAGAACTTAGCAGAGAAACCCACGACTTGTCTCTTAGGAGCAGTAATGATGACCTTGATTGATGATTGATAAGCGAGGAGACATCTTTATTTATAGTTCATCAAAATGGAAGATGATTCCACACAATTACAAGGCTATCCTTGGGGTTTTCATTCTTTTAATCTTTTTACCATTAATATTTAATATTTTGTGGTCCAATGACCTTTGAATCTTTTGTTATTTATCTTTGAGGTACTTTGGTTCTTCACTTGGTGGGTACTTGGACCAATACTAGGTGTGCTTGGGTTTCTTAGTCCTTCAAGTGATTTTATGACCACAACAAGTCATCTCAGGTGTTCTTCATAGTATTCATAGTCCATGCATGTCCACTCGAAGTGCATCATCATAAATGAGGAGGGTTATTATTTTCTTCTCTTGTTCTCCTTGTTTCCATCAGTATCATGTGCTAGGTATTTCAACAAGGGGTGGCTAGTCTCTTGAGAAGGTCTCATATCCCATAGATCAAGGAGATGAGTGCATATATGTGTGTGGGGGGGGTCATAAAGTTCATGTTTATTCAACAAAGAGGAGAAAGACCATAGAGGGAGTAGCCTTAGTTCATTGTTGAGGAACCCTACACACTTATGAATAATTATTTTGCATGGTGAGGGAAAATAATGAATGTCGAGTATCATGTCAATATACTAGGTAGAAATCTAAATGGGTAGAAAAAATGTAAATAAAAAAATTGATACATGCAATATACAGTGAAAATAGGGGTTTTTTTAAATTGGGAAGGCATATTGGGAGGGGGTTAAAAAAATGATTTTGGGAGGTATTTTCCAATATTTTTTGAAAATAGGGGTATTGTTTCATATGCCATGAACGAACGTGCTATGGCATGGTTTCACTAAGTGAAGACCCCGTGTGCATGAGCTGATGAATCTGTTCCATACCCTGCGCACCAAGTTGGGTATCAAATATTCAGAGAAACATTTGGTGCTGAAGTACCACAGTTGTCTGCACAGATACATTCAGGAGGAAATGGAGTTTCTCAACATCTCCTCACTTGGTACGACATATTGATATACTACCAAAATTGAGCAAAAATTCAAACAGAAAAAGCGAGACTTTGGATCTGCGAATCAGAAGCAGTGAAAGGTGCCCCCAAACCGTAGAACCAAGGACATAGCCAAGGCATGGAGACTCAAGAAAACTTGCCAAAGCCACAAGCAAAGAGCAACACTGCAAAGCCAAAGAAGGAAGCGGGAAAGTGGCGCGAGTTCCATAAGAGTCCCACTCACAACACAAGTGATTGTCGGGCTAAGCAGTCACTGGTGGCTGAGATAAAGGCTTTTGAATTAGATGCATACTCTGACAGTGAATTATAACCCAAGAAGTGGAATGATAGAAGGAAGAATATTATCAATGCAGAGCCCAATGCCATCGTTGCCACCACAAATATCCAAAAGGAAGAACCAGAAGATTTAGAGGAGGAGGAGCATCTTTTCCACTCCTAGATGTGGGTAAAGGGTTCCCCGCTATAGTTCATTGTCGACAGTGGGAGCCAAAAGAACCTGATTTCAGTAGAGGTTGTGAAGCAATTGGGTTTGCCGACCATAGCACACCCACTGCTATACACCATCAGGTGGCTTCACCAAGGACAAGATCTCTGCGTTAGCTAGCAGTGCCTCCTTCTCTATAGCATCAAGCCCTTCACCGATGAGGTATTATGTGATATTTCTCCTCTTGATGTTTGTGATGTATTATTAGGTCAACCATACTTATGGAAGTGACATGCTATGTATGAGTCCCGACCTTGTGTTGTTATTATTATGTTGGGAAATAATTTGTACAGGATACCAGATGTACCACCCCCTGCCGCTATCTCTTTAGTTACTGCAAAACAATGCAATAAGCTCATTTCCGAAATTGGGAAGTTTGTTTTCTTGATGATCTGCCCTCAGGGAAAGAAGAATATCATGGCCACAACCTCCAGACAGGGCCCCTCCACATGACAACACCAAATGGACAAGGTCGTGGAGGAGTACTGGGACATATTCACCTCACCCATTGGGATGTCTCTCCACTGTTAGGTCAAGCACCCCATCGATTTGACCCCAGCTGCACCACTGCCCAATGGACCGATCTATCACTGCTTTGTTCTGGAGAATGATGAAATCAAGAGGCAAATTCAGTAGCTGCTCTAGAAGGGTCACATCTGGCCAAGTTCATCGCCCTGTGGGAGCCTGATCATGTTGGTACAGAAGAAGGATGGGACTTGGAGACTCTATATTGACTATTGGGTGCTAAACAAGATCACTATCTGAAATAGGTACCCAATCCCACGGATTGATGACCTCCTGGACCAGCTTAAAGGGGTGAAATATTTTATCAAGATCAACTTAAAGTTCGGGTATCACCAGGTACCGATCGAACCAATTGATGTGTGGAAGGCTGCCTTCAAATCCAAGGAGGGCCTTTTCGAATGGTTGGTCATGCCTTTCGGGCTAACGAATGCTCCTGCAACCTTCATGAGACTGATGGATGACATCTTGTGGCCCTTCACCAACTCATTTGTAGTAGTATACTTGAATGACATCCTGATATTTAGCCAGACTTGGGAAGAGCACCTCTACCACATCCAACAGATCCTCCAAACATTGCGGCAGCACAAGTTGTGTGCCAATTTGGACAAGTGCACTTTTGGCATGACCCAAGTTCAGTATCTGGGATACATTATTGATGACTATGGAGTACATGTGGATCCAACCAATATCCAAGTCATTCGGGATTAGCCAGGCCCAACTACTCTAATAGAGCTTCGCAGCTTTCTAGGCCTTGCTAATTTCTACCGTAGGTTCATGTTGGGATTCTCTCATATCACTTGGCCCTTGAGTCAATTCACCAAGGGAGGAGCGAAAGCAAAATTCTTTTGGTCGAAAAATGAACAGAAGGTGTTTGCAGAATTGAAACATCGCCTCTGCTGTGCCCCAGTGCTCACATTACCAAACTTGCAACAACCATTTGAGATCAAGACAAATGCCTCTGACTATGCTATTGGGCTAGTCCTTACTCAACATGGGAATCCAGTGGCATATCACAGTGAGACACTATCCGAAACAGTTCGAAAATAACCCACTTATGATAAAGAAATGTATTCCATTGTATAGGCTTGCCGACAATGGAAGCCTTACATTTTGGGGAAGGAAACGATCATCCACACAGACCACCGACCCCTACAGTTCATGTAGACACAAGGGAAGTTACAAAATGATCACCATCAGAAGTGGTCCACATATCTACAACAGTTTCATTTGAACATCAAGTACAAGAAGGGAAGCACCAATAATGTTGTAGAATGCCTCAGCCGACCACCGATTGTGGTGATAATGACCATTCTCAAATTTCACCTCCAGGATGTACTACTGTGTCACATGGGACACCTTTGTGTTCCTTCAAGCGAGCATGCCAAGATGATTTGGGAAGTGCACTACAGTCAGGTCACTGGGCATTTCAGGGTCGAGAAAATAGTGGCAGTACTGCAAAAGTATTTCTATTAGCTGAACCTTCAACAGGACGTTGGGAAGTACATCCGATCCTACACTGCCTACGCCATTGCCAAACCATCCATCAGGAAGCAATGCCTCTATACTCCATTGCCTACCCCTAGTCAACCTTGGGAATCCATCTCCATGGATTACATGTCAGGCCTTCCTTCTACTAAGGATGGAAATGACTATGTGTTTGTGGTCATTGATAGATTCTCAAAGATGGCCATAATGGCAGCCTACAAGAAGAATATCACAACAGAAGCCACTGCTAAACTCTTCTTTGAACGAGTGTGGGTACACTTTGGGATCCCATAGTCTATAATCTCAGACCGAGACAACAGGTTCCTTAGTACATTCTGGTCTAGCCTATGGTCAATTCTAGACACCAAGCTCACAAAGTCCACAACTTTCCATCCCCAGATTGATGGCCAGACAGAGGTCGTCAACATGATGATCGTACACATTTTGCACATGTACAACTCAAAGCATCCACGCGCATGGGATGAGAGCCTCCCCTATGTACAACACAACTATAACTGGGCCCTTCACAACTCAACCAACTGTAGCCCCTTTCAGGTGGGCTTGAGAATCAGGCCACTATGTCCCATTGACGTAGCCATGCCATTTGCAGCTACTCAGGCTGATTCAGCTCATATCCAATTTGAAGTTTCCAAGGCAAACAGCTTCATTGAGCGCATTCAGCACATTCACCAATAGGTTCATGACATATTGGACATATCCAATGCTAAGTACAAGAAACAACATGATCAACATCAAGTGCAACACAACTTCCAGGTGGGTGAAAAAGTGTGGCTACGTTTGCAAAAAGAGCGCCTCGCTGGACCCCTCCGCAAGCTTCGCCCACTCTGATATGGGACATACACCATCACCAAGGATGTCAGGGACAATTCCTTTGAGCTCACTATTCCACCATTCCTTGGTTTGCACCCAGTGTTCAATGTGGACCGCCTTCAGCCCTACTTTCCACCTCTACTGGACACATCAGACGTGGCAGAACAACTCACACCAACAGAGTTAAACCCCAACTAAATGGAAGAAGCCAAAACTGATTAGACTATGGACACATATATCAAGAACACCTTCCAACAGAAGATCCCACTATATCGAGTTGTCAAAGTAGGCCAACTCCTTCACCAGGGAAAGTGGCTCACCAGGGACCAAGTTCAACAGAAGTTTCCTCATCTCATGGAAAAACTCAACGCAATGGGGACCATTGCTTCCTAAGGGGGGAGGAATGATCCAGGAGGATATTGGTGGCCACCCACCTATTCCTCTTGGACCCCCACCATTGTTTCTTTTAGTTTTCCAGTTTCCTTAATTGTAGCACAATTTACTATTTTTGGTAGTTTTCGGGTCCTAAACTTTCAGAGTCGTTTTGAGGCCCTAAACGACATTTTTTTGGCATCAAATGGTTGAGAAAATATGAGTCCATTCAAGACTTACTATTTTCCATTTACAGATGTAGTCCTTAAATAGATCTTTCTAACGACGTATCATGCGCGTCAAACGAAGGTAGTATGCTTAAGTTACGACCCTGGGAAATTGATGTACCAAGTTACCCAATGGGGCCCACATTAAGGCGTTTCACCTCCGAGGGTTAGGTTTTTGGATGTGTACAGTTTCCATTGTTTCTTAATAATATACAAGCCTTCGAGTCCCATTGTAACACAGAGTTCAGAGGCATGTAGCCGCCACATCTCTTCTCAAAGATAAGCTGCCAGCACTCTAGCTAGTTTATTTCCATTATGTATGTAAACAAGTTTTAGTTATTGATTAATGAAATTAAGTGTTATTTCCACTGCATATTTATTTCTATGGTTATTTGTATATTCTGTTGCATTCCTGCATAAATTTGGATCAGTGGTATCAGAGCAATCTGCTCTTTCTCGATCCTTCTTTGCATGTCCCCAACGAGGGCGAGGTATAAAGAGTGAGGGATTGATCTAGTTGAACCTTTGCAAGATCAGCCTCGCAAATCCCGATGGCCACCCATGGGGGATGAAAAGAAAGACGAGGGCACAAAATATCCAATCAAAATGTTGCGTGAGGAGGCCCTTGAAAAACAAAGGAACGCGATGATGGATAACTTCGCCTAGATTCTTCAACGACTTCCCACTGGTGGTGCATCTGCATCTAGCAGCCACTCTTGTGCCCTAATCTCCTCAATGCATATTGCTACACCCATTCACTTTTCCTCTTTTTCCCCAATCATTCTCCCCTCACGTGCTCATTCTCCCATTTCTCCAACAAACTAACATGCATCCTCCCCACTCTAGTAATCTCCATATGCTACACCTCTTCTACCAAATTTCTCTCCCTTCCATAGACTCCACTCATGTTTCTCACTTCTTTCTCTCACTTTCTTCTATGCACCCTCACACTAGTCATTCTACCTGTGCCCTCTTCTCTATTCCATGAATTCTCTCCTCGTATCCTCCATAAACAACCTCCCACCTCCCTTTGTGACCTCCCTCCTCATCCTATCCATGCTTTCACCCACCCAATGCTCCCTACGCCCACACAACCTGCGCTCATCTTCGTTCACATTCATCACATGCCCCATAAGCCCATTTCTCCTCCAATGACCCCTTTGCCTCCAAGTCCCTACAAAATGCTGCATACTCCTGTATCCCCAATCTATACCACTCCACTCTTAGAACACCCTCCCATTTATTTATTATCCCACTAGGTCTGAATCCATCCCACTCCCACACCCATCTCTAAGTTCCAACCCTGACTGTTCCACTCCTCATTACCTCCCACTTGTCGTACTTTTTGGTGGCAATCCCTTTAATTCTCCCTCCTCACTAGTTTCCCTAACCCCTCTCCTAATCCACACACCTCTCATTCCCGCCTTCTTTGATCTCCCTCCCATTAACCCTCTCCTACCAAGCCACAACCTCCATGTAAGCCTTGTCACACAAACCTAATTTTTTTAATAAAATTAAATATTATTTAATAATATTAATATTATTATACTAATATTTATTTTTCAATTAAAAATTTATAATTAAAATTTATAATAAAAATAAAAAAAATAAAAATATTAGTTTTTAATATTTTTTTTAGTATAGAGGAATAAAAAACTAGTCGGTTTCGTATCGCGTGACATGGGGTCGATTCCTTCCGCTACCACTATAACCCTCGAGTAGCATACCCAACCCCCCAAGAACTGCATGGGAGACCTCCTTTTTTCACCGATAGGTTTGAACCTATGACCTCATTAACATAACATGGAGTGGCCAACATGCCAAACCCCTTGAGGGTAGTTTGTAATAATTATTATTATAATTATATTTTATTTTTTATATTTTTCACCATTACCATTACAATTTCAATAAATTATTATCATTATTAATTACTTAATTAGTCTCAGTATTGACCCCCACAAAAAAAACATCAAGTGTTGTCACCCCAATTATAAGTGTGATAGACATAAAGAACTAATTTAAACATACTGTAAAGGATAGAAAACATAATAGCCACCATGCTGGTACAACTGAGTATGTAAGCTCTGGAAAGAAGAAAGGGAGGAGTTAATAAAAGTATCAGAGGAACACTAGTGATCATAAGAGGTATTTTCAAATCATGGATATGAATCAGCTCAAATTGGAAAGAACATACTTCCACAAAGAAAAAGATATTATTTTAACAAGACAAGGTAGACAAGTTGGGAGAAACCATTATAATTGATGACACCAATCGAGAGGATGGATGCATCCACTATTTCAAAAGAATTCAAAACTCTAGAAAGGCATAAGTACTACTACAACAAAGTCAAACAACCCTAGTGGACTATTCCAGATGAATGTAAGATAAATCGAGAGCGAGAAGAAAAAGACACAACTTCAGTTGGGAACTCTGAAGGATCATTGTCCATAACTGCATCACTAGTTCCAGTCGTCACAACATCATCTCTGTCTAAATGATAACCAATTCTATCTACTCCTAACATATTTGTATCTTCTATAGTGTTATCGACCTTTGCTACACCATTTATTCCTCTTTTTCCCACAAACCCAGTTAGTGTTGTGGCTTCTTTGACTCCAACTATTTCTACATCTGCTAGAGTTGTCCCTTCCATGGCCACATCATTTATCACAACTCCTCCCACAAGTTCTCATGTGCCATGATCAATCAATACATTTACAATACCTCTTTCTAATCATGCTTCACTAACACCAACTATTTTTGTTCCCTCAACTAATTCAGTTCCCATAAGTGTAGAGTAAAGTGCAATTGCTGCAATAATGTAAAATGCTGATAAAACAATTGTTGGATATTTAAAGGATAAGATTCTTGCACCACTTATTGGAAACCATGAAGAAAATTCCCAAGACATATCTCTAACAAAAGAAATTCAAACAGACACTAAAAAACACTACAAAAGACGAGGCGAGTTCTCCTTGTTCAGTTGGGAACTCCAACAAACAGGTGGATACATGTACAACAACCATGGAAACTATTCTTGATAAAGTAATAGAAAAAAACAAAATCCATGAAAACATTGAAATAATAGAGTGAAATGTTGATGATGAATTCCCAATACTTGAAGATGATCATGAGGATCTCGATGCCACATCCATGTCGAAGTTTTGAAACTTAGGGGACCTAAAAACCCAAGAATCTCTAAGTCATAATAGAGGCAATGGTCCATGTTGTTTGTCTAATGAATTATTCAAAGAGAATTTGGGTAAATGTAGATATGGAATTGATAGCTTGTGAAGCATGTGGTGGTTGCCTTAGCTTTTCTAATCTTCTTACATGGATGCAATCACAAGTTGAGAATGCAGTTGAAAAAATTAGCATGAAGCTTAATGATGGCTATAAGTCTCTTTGTCCATGGATGGGTAATAAGTTTGGGGAATTTTTAACACCTTTTCTCCCATTTCCTTCCCATGATATTGTTGAAAGTTACCAGGATCATTGTGATGACACTGCAATAAATACTCATTTAGGAGGTGAGGACTTCAATAATCATTTGGCCAACCATTTTAATAAAAAATACAAAAGAGAATGCAAAAAGGATTGGTTAGGATTTATAATCTCCCTTGTCCAAAACTAGTCTATTATATTATATTTTCCTAACTTAGGAGTCATTTAGTTATTATTGGGTCCACTAGTACCATTAGGTCCACTTGGCCTAATGGTACCACATGTACCAGTCACTAGAGTGTGGGGAACATAGATAGCTAAGGCTAACTACAACTGACTGCACCTTCATGCATCATTTTTTGCACCTCGTAGACCAATCCCTACAATTTAGGATCCACTGGGAGTGTCGTCGCCAACCTCCTTCAGTTGTTGGAAGTTGGTGACTAGTCAAGCTTATTTATGCTTTAGTTACATTCAATTAGATGTCCTCCAGTCCAGTTAGTGCTAGTTTTGCATGGCTGCATGTGGGAAGGATCCTATTCTCACCTACTTCTCACCTACCACATCAATTAGACTAGTTTAACTGATTATAACTGATTGAGAGACTGAATTAGACAACTAGAGTTATCCTAGTGAACTCTGATCGTGATTTAGACACGTTTAGTTAGCCATTGAGTCAGATTGAGTTGGTGGATTTGAATCCTATCCACATGATTTGAATTCTCCTTTATGTAACACTATTGTATACTGCTTCGATTAATGAAGTTTATATTGTAATTATACTGAGCAATACTTGTCTATTTCCTGTTAAATTTGTCTTGTTCAGTGGGTATTATTCATTCCTTTACACTACATAATAATTCAATCTAATTGCATTCATTTCCTGAATATCAATGGAACGCTAATCATAATATGGTATCAAAGCCTCCTTAAGCAAGCTTCAAGTCTGTCTGATCTCCATTGTACACCAAAGGCAATTGGGTTTCCAGATAAGTCTCATGCATTGCTAACTATGGTTTCATTCAGAGAAATCTCTACGGGCTTGACGGAACCTAAGAAAGTGTACATGTTGATATGGAAGGATTCATTCTGACATAGTGTGATTTGGTTTTGTTTTTGGAGTGTTTTCTTACAGGTGCTACACAGTATGATTGAATAAATTGACCGATTGGAAGGAGAATTAGTGGAGAATCAATATTTCTTACCTCGGATCCTAAAACCCTTCAACTATGTTGATTGGAGGGAAGATGTGCAGGTCTCCTTGCGCAAGATTGTCTTGTACAGGATGACAATGGGCCGAGAGACTGAACACCATCATCCAGCTGAGAAAAACAAGTTCTTGAACAGGTTGGATGAAGCCTTCGGCTTCCTTTGTGCTAACATCTCTAAAGAGCTCCTCTTTCATCTTGAGCGATTGAAGACTCCCAAAGAATCTTGGGACTCAAAGCTTGAATTCTTGTTTGCAAAGAAAGATGAGCTTTGGGGACACATTCTAGAGAATGAGCTAATATCATTGCAACCCGACGGTTTCGATACCAAACACCAATGTTTTACTAAATTCAAGTCTCTTGCACTATAATGTAAGCGGTGCGAAATAGAGAGGAAGGATGAACAACTTGTGCTCTTGGTGCTCAACAAACTTGGTTCTGAGTATTCTGTCTTCATCTCTACCTTCCATTCCCAATTGGAAGACGCCTTTCCTTAATGGCTTTGTCGAGTCTTTAATACAGGAGTAGGAAAAGTTGGTCCAAATGGGAGTCCTCCAAAATTCCAAGAATGAATCTCTTTTGATGTCAGACTCTACCAATACATAGGCTAAAGGGAGGCATAAGGGGAACAAGTGTAAAACATATGATTCGAAGCCTAAAGAGAGTCAGAAGTCTTCTGAAGGAGCTTCATGCTCCAATAGAAATAAAAAGTTTGAAAATAAAAAGTGTCCTTATTGTATGAGGGGTTTTCATCTTGAAAGCCATTGTATGAAGAAGCAGATCGACCAGCTGTCCACCCTCGAACAAAACAACATTCCTCTTCCACATGGAGAAAATAAGTCTGATGTTGGACCATAGACAGAAGATCATGAGAGGTGACATGCCTTGAATGCTGGCCTTACTCAGTCAACAATGTATTTGATTGATTTTGGAGCATCTAATCATATGGTTTCCTCGAAAGAATCTTTCTCCACACTCACATTATCTAGAGGTCCTAACATTCACATGGGAGACAACTCCCAAATCCCAACTATCAAGAGAGGTTCAGTTAAAATCTAGCATGGTGAGTTCAAGAATGTTCTCTATGTTCCCTATCTTGCAACAAACTTGTTGTCTGTTTATCACATGACCCATATAGGCTCTCCCAAGAGAGTTATATTCAACTCTGACTCAGTTGAAATCACAGAAAAAGCTACTAGAAGGCTCATATCAAAAGGTATTGCTAATCATGCCACTAAGGCTTATGAGCTCTCACATTTATTTTCCTATCTCACCTCCTACAACTTTATTGACTCATGCTAACAACACCAGTAAGATATGGCATGAGAGATTTGGGCATCTAATTTCAAATATCTCCAGCAACTCCAAAATGATAAAATGGTTGAAGGTTTTCCTCTCATCCAAGCTTTCGATGGAGTATGCCATGGTTGCTTGGTAGGTAAGCATCCAGAGAAGAGGTATGAAGTTGGGAAGGCACATAGGGATGCCTCTATACTTGATTTTATACATAGTGATGCGACAGGACCAATTCCGACCACATCAATTAATGGTTGCAGGTATTTCCTTACTTTTATTGATGATTGTTCTAGGTTCTACGGGATATACTTCATGAAACATAAATCAAAAGTTTTTGAAAATTTTAAAGTTTTTAAAGCTATGGTTGAGACTAGTTTCAGGAAAAAGATCAAGTCCATGAGATCTGATAAAGGAGGAGAGTACATTAAAAGAGAGTTCTAGCATTATTGTGAATTAGAGGGGATTCAAATGGAACACTTAGTTCCATAAACACAATAGCATAATGGTGTGTTTGAGATCAGGAAAAATATATCATTGAAGGAGATGGAAACATGTCTTCTCCATGCCAATAATCTTCCTACTTATCTTAGGGAAGTGTTGTAAATTGTGCTTCATACTTACATAATAGAGTGCCTCATAAATCAGTGGTTGGGGCCACTCCATTCTAAGCACTTCATGGGAATAATCCCAATTTCTCTCATTTGAGAGTTTTCGGTTCCAAAGCTTGGGACATAATACCCATTGATATGAGAAAGGACTTCCAAGCCCAAAGTAGCGAATGCATTTTGCTGGGATATGAAGAATATGCAAAGGAATACAAGTTGATGGAGGTTGCAACTAGGAAATGCTTCATTGAGCAGAGTGTTCATTTTGAAGAATACCAGTTGTGTGATCCACCACAATTTGAAGCACAAGAAGGTATAACCACTCTTCCACTACCTTTTTATGATGATGATTTGTTACATGTTTCAGATTCGGATGAAGAGGATCAAGATCAACATGATATTAGTATTGAGGTTGAGCCTCATGATATTCTAGATCTAGATCCAACATCTATTCCAAACCAAAGGACTAAGCCTAGATGGGATCAAAAGCTCATTGCTGCAGCTGGGGAAGGTGCTGGGAATACATAAGACAAAAGGAGAAATAGGTCCTTGTATCAGAATGAGCATGTTTCTCTATCTCTCTCTCTCACAGTTTCTCTCCCTACAGACTGGTGCAACAAGGTTCCAGGAAAGTGCTACATGATGATAGCGAATGATAAACTACTTGGCCCACAAAAGAAGAAAATTGATCATTCTCTACCTCTTCCATACAGAAGAAACACATACAACATCCATTAGTTCAGAAGGACATTGAAAGGTTCACATGCACAGCTTTAGGATGTCGCTGCACAGAAGAACCATACTACTGCAATTTGCATCAGAGTTTTGGCAAGTTATTTTCTAAGGAGTAATCTTCTTTTGTTATAAAGATAGCTTGTATTTTCCTATTTCTGCTTATTACGAGGGGTGGTTTTCCCATGAGTTTTTCCCCTATTTCCTTGGTTTATTAAGCAACATTTTTTTAATTCTTTTAGATTGTATATGGGTGAATTTTGGCCTTGTTTCCAGGGCCTGCAGCTGTCTAAGTTAATATTTTGGAGGGGTGTTAGGATTTATAATGCTCCCTTGTCCAAACTAGTCTATTAGATTATATTTCCCTAACTTAGGATTCATTTAGTTATTATTGGGTCCACTAGTACCAATGGGTCCACTTAGCCTAATGCAGCCACATGTACTAGTCACTAGAGTGTGCGAAACAAAAATAGAGGCTAACTACAACTGACTGCACCTTCATGCATCAATTTATGCACCAAATAAAACAAATCCCTACATTTTAGGAGCCATTGGGAGTGTTAGAACCAACCTCCTTTAGTTGTTGGAAGGTTGTGACTAGTCAAGCTTAGTTATTCTTCAGTTACATTTAGTTAGATGTCCTCCAGTTTAGTTAGCACTAGTATTGCATGGATGCATGTGGGAAGGCACCTATTATCACCTACTTCTCACCTACCACATCAGTTAGACTAGTTTAACTGATTATAACTGATTGAGAGATTGCATTAAACAACTGGAGTTAGCCTAGTGAACTCCGATAGTGATTTAGACACTTTTAGTTAGCCATGCAGTTAGATTGATTTGGTGGATTAGAATCCTATCCACATGATTTGAATTATCCTTTACGTAACACTGTTGTATACTGTTGGGATTAATGAAGTTTATATTGTAATTATACTGAGCAATACTTGTTTGTTTCCTGTGAAATTTGTCTTGTTCAGTGGGTATTATTCATTCCTTTACACTGCATAATAATTCAATATAACTGCACTCATTTCCTGAAGATCAATGGCACATTAATTCTAATAGGATCTTGGTAGTAGTGCAAGATCCCTTTTGATGTATTGATTTCTAAAGGATAAAAAAAGAGAGAATAAATGGAGGGATTTCTAGGGGTCATAACTTTTGAATCGGTTATCCATTTGGCATCAAATTCAATAGGAAGTTGCATTTATAAGTGTTCAATGTAGTGTCCTATAATATCCTTTTGATCGAAGTTTTTTCTAACACTTTTCTAAGGCCAATTTCCTTCATATAAGGCTTCAAATTGAGGTTTTAGTGTTTTGCGGGATTTTTTTTATTTTAATTTTGACAATTACTAATTTTAGAAAATTCTAGCATGGCTATGAAACTGAACACCAACTATAATATAACTAGAGCGACACTAGTTGTTAAATTGCTTTTCTAATTAGGTTTATAAACTAAGAGATAACTATTAATTACAAATTAAAAAAAATCCCGCAAAACACTAAAACCTCAATTTGAGGCCTTATATGAAGGAATTTGGCCATAGAAAAGTGTCATAAAAAACTCCGATCAGAATCATTTAATTAACCATTGCATCGAACACTTTGAAATGCAACTTCCTGTTAAATTTATTCCCTGCATTTATTCTTTTTTTCTTTATTTCAGTATTTAGAAATCACTACATCACCTTAGAATGATGAGAAAAAGCTATGACAGAGCAAAGAGAATGTTATCTGCAACAGCTCACACAACCATCAAGATTGACTCTTGGTATGAAGAAATTGATTTTTACTCCAACATTACTAGGGATGGAATTGAAGAAATGAACATGGAACCTATTGAGAAGTCTTTGAGGGATGCCAATATGGATAAAATTTATTTTCGTGATGTTGTGCTAGTGGGATGATCAACTCGAATCCCTAAAGTAAAACAATTGTTGTAGGGTTTCTTCAATGGAAAGGAGCTCTATAAGAGTATAAAATCTGATGAAGCTATTTATTATCGTGAGGTGGTGCAAGATGCAATTCTTAGTGGAGAAGAAAATGAGAAGGTGCAAGATCAATTGCTTTTGGAATTTGATCCATTGGCACTTGGACTAGAAATTACGAGACAATTGATGATTGTTTTGATTCCATGGAACAAAACATTTCTAATACATAAGGAACTAGCAGGGAAATTTCATAAGGCTCCCTTATAGATTCCAGAATTGTATCTATGAATTAAATGTCATTTCCTACCACTCAAAGAAGTGGATATGGTGTTAGCGGTTGAATGACTATTGCAATTAGGTACTTACACTACCAACGTACAAGAACAATATATGCAATTCAAATGGAAAAAAAATAATTACAAGTTGTCTGGTTTGAGAAGCTTACAAACATCACCACCCAAGCAAGAGGAATTCCAAAACAAAAGAGCTGATAAAGGAAGCAGTGGTTGTAATCGGTGTTGCATATCTCAAGTCATTATTTCAACACAAATCTAGAATAACGATGATATCAGTGAAATTATATTTGACAACAAAGCTCCCTTTAAAGGGGGTGGCAATGTTACGTACATATATAAATGATATTAATGATAATAAATAATAAATAAATATAATGTAATAATTAGTTAAAAGTCAAAGGACGTGTCCTTTATATATGAAAAGGCATGATGGGATTATATAGAGGTCCACATATTGTAATGTACAATCATCTATCAAATTTTATTATTATTATTATATATATTTTTATTTAAGACATATATTGTCAATTCAATAAGAACAATAATTGTTCTTACTTCAGAAGTGCACAATTCTAAGAAGTAGAGAGAAGAGAGAAAATGAGCACTTGTAAGGAGTCTTTTAAAGATGTTCTCTTGAATATTTTCTAGGGTATTTGAAGATGTTTTTCTTGAAGTTTTCTAAAGGTTTTCTAGGGTTATCTAAGGAAGACGAGGCACACTTATGTAAGACGAAGGTTTGAATATGTGATCTATTATGGTTATATGGAACTATCATTGTTGGGAGCTTTGATGGTTGGGAAGAGTCTTTTATATTTTTCTTTGAGATGTGATTATTCTTCTTGGATGAAACTTTCAATGTAGGGAACCTTCACTTCTGGGAAAATTCTCTTATGTTTTTCTTTGAGACATGATATTGGAATATTTTATAAGGGTTATTATTTGGATCGGGCTCACTGTAGAAGGTGACCACGTTAGATTTTGGAACTGGCTTGAAAATGATCTTATGACACATTATGTAGTATAATTGAGGTAGGATATAAGATGATCTTATGACACATTGTGGAGAATATTTGAGGAGGTATAATATTTGAATAAAAATTGAAGCAATATCTACGGAAAATGTGAAGCTAATATGATGTAATATTTTAGGTGATTATGTTATCATTATTGTACCTGATTCTTTAGTAAGTTGGTGCCTACATACCACTAAGTTGGTGTTAAGGGGAGGAGATTAGTATCTCTAGTAAGTTGGTGCCTACATGTTGTTGAGATGGTGCTCTTTCAGTAGAATCATATCTATAGTAGGTTGGTTCCTACATATTGTTGAGTTGGTGCTCAGTTGAGGAGATTAGTGTCTTTAGTATATTGGCTCCTACATATTGTTGATTTGGTACTCATTTGAGGGGATTAGTGTCTCTAGTAGGTTGGTTCCTACATGAATTTATAAAGATATGTTTTTTTGTGGTTTTCTCCTGAAAGGGTTTTAACATTAAATTATGTGTATTGTGATTTGATTTTATGTGTATACTATTTCAAAGTAAATGAATGATTGATGAATTTTTAAAGGAAGGAAAATCATCTTATACTGATTCACCCCACCCGCTCTTAGTATAAGCATAAGTTCAAGAATTGGTATCAAAGCGGGTTTATTCATAAACAATTTAACCACGAGAAGGTAGATCTTAATAACACACATGGAAATCAAAACCAAGATTGATGAAGATAGAGAGAAATAAAATGGATCAAGAAAATTCAAAGGTAAACTACCCTTTGTCTTGGTTGTGTTAAAAAAAGACATTTTTCTACCAAGTGTCCATAATATGTAAGAAAGGAAGATAGTGATGATGTTAAAGAAGAGAATCACAATAAGAAACATCTCTTCTTGGAGAAACATCATTTGTTTGATGGATCAAACTATGTAGTTTGGAGCATAGAAATGAAGACATATTTGATGACCCCTGGGTTAGATATTTGGGATTTAGTGGAGACTGGTTATACAACTCCAACAACACCACTAACAAACGTGGTTGGACAAAAGTTGTTTAATGAAAATGCAAAAAAAATGGATGACATCATATGTGTCCTATAAAACTATGAGTTTGACAATGTAAAGAAGTGCACATTAGATAAAGAAATGGTACAAGCTCCACGATATTTATAAAGAAGAATTTTTCTCTAGGGCCATGGATACAAATCTTACTAAAGAATAAAATGAATATAATTGCAAAGAAAAATTAGATTAAGAAGAGGGATATATAATGATGAAGAAAATGAATACAGTCATAAAGAAAACTCAGATTAAAAAATAGAAGAAATTAATGGAGAAGTGAATATTGAAGTGGAACTCACTGGTGCCTTAGAAGAATTAAAGAAGCTGATGGAAAATAATATAAAGCAGAGAGAACTGTATAAATTTAGAAAGAATATTCATTATCTTCATGAAACATAAAGGACAATTTTCAACTTGAAGACTCAACTAGAAGAAGCAAAAAGGATATAAGTAGTGAGAATCCAGCTCAATGAAAAATAGGAAATTTGTAAGAAGCTAGAATCTAAAGTTCTCTCATTAAGAAAGAAATTTGAAAAATAAAAGGCGCAATTACGGAGAAGTTTGAGTAACATTGAAACTTTAAATGAAATCCTTAGTCACCAAAGGTTGCCATTCATCAATACATTTCTTGGCTATGATGAGAAACATAATACATCTATAGAAAATACAAGAAAGGAAAATGAAGAAAACCCTAAAGTTTGTGATAATGTTCTCAAAGACTCCATCAATAATGAAAGAAGCAGTAGAGGAAATTATTACTATCAATGACTTGATTATTATCACAAGAGAAAAAGAATGAGTTCAAAGTAGATGTTCCACCAAGAATACCTTTCACAAATTAGTACCAAAATCTCTTCTTTGGATATTTTTTTCTTGCAATAAATTTGGTCATGAAGTAATAGATTGTAGAGTTTATGCAATAAGAAGTCATGACTGAAACAAAACTAGAGGTTCTTATAAAACCTAGAAGGATTATTATGTGAGGAGAAAAATCATAGCACTCATGGGTTTGATGACAGAAAATACAATTCGTTTGATCTCCTACTTGATTACAATATACAATGCTTTAAGTGCACTAACTATAGGAACATAACTCATTAATGTAGAAGCAACATAGTGGGATATTCTAAACAAAATAGAGAAGAATATTTTCTTTCCAAATATAAAGAAGGATACTCTAAGGGTTGGAAGCAAAAATAATAGAAGAAGGAAGAATGTGATCTTGCACTCTATGCTCAAGATAAAGGGAAACATTGGTACATTTACAATAGATGTTCAAAACATATGACTTGGCCCAAACCAAGTGTCTCACCTTAAAATAAGAAAAAAGAGGCATTGCTAATTTCATAGGTAATGCTTTTGTAATGATAGCTGAAAAAGTTATTATTAGTCTTGATAATGGAAATATTAAAACATAGAATGTCTAGCTTGTTGAAGGGATGAAACTCTAAGTGTCAATCAAATGGGTGATCAAGGTTATTATCTCACCTTTAATTCTAATGGGTGTGAGATAAGGAAATAATGTTCAAGAATATTAGTGGAAAATAGAAATAAAACCTTAAGCAATGTATACATACTCAATGAATTCAAAAAATAAAAAATACATAATTAAATTGGGCATGATATGCTTCTCGTGTCACCACTAAGTACTTGAGGAAAAAGACAAGACCAGGAGGAGAAAATCTTGTCATTGATGTCAAAGAGGGAGAATTGTGGACCAAGAAAGGTTTACAAATTCAAGGATAGGAATACACTTATGGAGAAGCACCCCTTTTCCATTAATGCCAAAGGGGGAGAATATGTATATAGGAGGACAATTATAGACATGGGAAGAATTGTGTAATATCCCGAATTTTGAACCTACCATTTATAGGCATGATCCTATTGACCATGATGATTATATTGATGTTTTATTTTATATTGGGTCAAAGACCTCACTGCCTATGAACATGATGATTTGTTTTGTATATTGGGCGTAAGCCAATTATTGATGATATATAGGTATATATATGTTTTGTGTTGGGCATGGACCCTGAAGCACATGATTGATGAAATGTTTTTGTTGGGTGTGGACCCTGAAGCACATGATCGATGAGATGTTTTGTGTTGAGCGAAAGGCTCTGGAGAACATGAGTAATTATAATTGTGTTGAGCATAAAGCTCTGGAACACATGAAAATATAATTTGGAAATGTTGGGCATAATATCTGGAGAATTCCATGTTGGTGTTGAGCATAAGCTCTGGAGCATCGGATCTTTGGCCATTGTATCCCTAGGTGTATCGTACAAGTACATCCTAGAATTTAGTGTTGAGCGCGAGCTCTGGAATTGCACTATGTTTGTAACTCCCTGTTATAAGCATTGAGTATGGGCTCTGGTAAGCGCTAGGGGTTATTGAAAAGATTAAAATCACCTCCGAGTGAAAAAAACTCAAGGAATAATATTGATCTCATTGTACTTATTTTTAAGTGATTAAATGAAAATTTGAATTTCTGTACTCTCATCAAGTACTGAAGAACTACCACGTTATATGAGGGAAATCCAACATGCAAGGATGTTTAGAGTTGCCTAGCCTAGTATACCTGAGCCATCTATCGACTTGACCTTCATAAACAAAGTGCCGTTAAGTCTAAGGGATCATGACACATGATGCCCAAAGACAAGTGTTAACAAGTATTTTAATACTATGTATTTTATACATAATATGTATAAAGAATTAATTATGATTAATTATATAATTGAAAANATTAAAGGATTAATAAATAGTGAAATATCTATGAAAGACTAACTAGGAACTAGTTAAAAGTTCCTAGGTTAAGAATTGAAAATTACCCCAGTAAATTAAGAAGTGTTAAATCAAGAAATCAAGGATTTCTTGATTTAACTGCCCCTTTGACTGAAAATTATGCCTATAAAGACTCAAGCCAAGCAAAGGCTTGGGGGTTCTGATTTTTATCTAGGAGAATTATTATTCTACCTATTCTGCTCTCAAGTGTTTTCTTGGAGAACTTTTCCTGCAAGGAAAAGAGGATTGATTTAGAATTGATTACCAGTTAGGAAACCCTACCTTAGGATCTCTAAGCTACTTGCATGTTGGAGTCCAGCTTGGGGGGATCTGGATTAGAACTAGGAACGGTTTCTGGTCATGGTTGGGAGGAACCTGGTAGTTCCCAAGTGATTTGGTCATCAAACAGAGGTCATAGTTGCATTGAATTATTAATGCTGGTTATTTAAGTGTGCATGTGCAGCCATTGACAAAGCTTTAATTTCAGGTATGAAACCCTTGAAGGCCTATTCTATTTCTTCCCAAGGTTTCATTAATGTTTATGTTGAGTAATGGCTGAAATGAATTTTTCTAACCCTAATGGTTCTGTTTTATGGTTATCAATCTGCTAGGGTTGTATATGCAATTTACTAATCATAGGTTGGAGAAATCTTATTATATGTTGTACATTACTAGGGTTTGTACTTTGAGTGAAATTCTGTAATTTCCCCATGTTTAGTTTATGTGAACCATACCTAGTTTTTGTTACCAATTAGCCTATTCTACAGGTGGCATTACTCTGCTGACATATTTCATTTGTCAGCAGAGGGTTGTTTTTAATTCAAGTTTAGTTCATAAGTACAAGTTATATATATATATATTGGTCTGCAAATAGTTTTATAATTTATGTACTATTTGATTTATTATAAACTAAAGAACAAAACCTAAATATTAAACTAGATCTACTAGGAACAAAATTCATATAATAAACAAGCTAACAAATTATTAAAGACCTTCTAAGGTCTGCTCTACATAATCATGTAAAAACAAATTAAAAATCATAACATTCCATTTTAATAAACATAATCAAAATTAACCAAACAAAGAAGGCATCGTGACCATCCATGTGGTCCATTGTCAAAACTCTGTATTATTATATAAAATCCACAATTCAATTCATATCCTTTTCCATAACTCAAATGTTTAATTCACAGTCCCATTATTACAGTCATCCATTATAAAACATAAAGGGTGTTAAATGTCCCATTTAAATCTATCTACACATAACCAAACATATCATATTAACCATTTAAAACAACTAAAACCCTTTTTGCCAACAAGAGGTCGCGACATCGAACCCTATAGATGTCTATACCCATTACAATAACATTAATATATTCATAAACATTTCAAATCCAAACAGTAAGAAATCATATAACCATTCTATACAGTCCATGCTACACATCTAGTATGTGTAGGTTACGCTTTCAAGCTATGCCACAAACCCTTAACCAAACAACACTACACTAACAGCAAGGTCGTAAAGACCCTAGTTACAGCCTTGGCCAAGTTTCAAACAAATCACATAGTCACGCTTTCAAACCAAATTGATATCGTGGGTTGTCATAACCCCAGGTTGTCACAGCCTTATTTTCTTCCAAGTAAACCTTTTACATTAAAATACCAACTAAAAAGCTATTGCAATCATTGGGAGAGGCACATGCCATTTCGTGGCATGGCCAGCACCCATGCTGAGCCAATACAAAACTAAGAATACAATACTTTGTTTAAAAACATAGACTCTATTTATAATCTAACGTAGAGCACGTGGTGGCAAGCCAATGGGCTGCGACACCATTGTTACAATGGTGCATCCCATGGCATAACGCCTAGGCTCTAGAAGCTCCCTACTTAACATACAAACCAAACAAATGGAGTGTTGTGCATACGGCCATAACCCAAAACAACATTTTATACGTAGAGTAATTTTCTATAGGCTATAAGGCCACGATTCGATCCCATTACAGTCCACATAAAACACATAAATTAAATAACCATACAAAACCCAAGTTTACATAGTATTAAATGCTGGATGAATTCATAGGTATTTCATACCAAATCATTACAGTTTCATATTAAAAACCAATGCGCCACGCATTTACACAGAGAGGCACAAAACCCCTTTGATGGAAAGTCAAGTAAATAAAACGTTAATGGAAAGTTGTGAGCTATGGCACCATTACAAGTAATGGTGCAGCCATGGACCAAACAATTGCCAAATCTCTCAATGAGAGTCCATTTAAAACCAGAGCAAGCTACATCATAAACCCTGAAGGCAGATTAAACAAGTGCTACATGAAACCCCAACCTAGTAAAGATTTCCAACTCAGGAATGCCTAGAACGAGAGGAGGCAAGTGATTCTTGCTAGCAGGCTTACCATGGTCATAAAGGAGAAATCCCAACTCGACAGTGTAGCCCTGTGAAAACCCCAGAGTGCCTTCATCTCCACCTGCAACAGACCCATGATGGCATGAGGAGCATTATGCCAAGAAGGAACCAACAAAGAAAATACATTCTACATAGAGCTGGTTGAGCTTCCCTGCGTATCGATGGGGTAGTCTCCATTCTCCAAATGCGCAGAGGCCTCACTACACCACAATGCCAATACCATAATGCACATACAACGAATGCCAATTCCTTTGCCAAGGGTTTTCACCAACCCCGATGGCATTAATGGCACCAGCTGGTGGCCATTAACGCCACCATAAACCCCAACCATAAGATCGTGTATCAATGTTAAATCAACCATGTCATATGATAAAACCTATATACTATGGTTTCACCACCCTTTAAAAGTCAGCCAAGGCCAATACTAATGACATGGTTTGTATACCATAGTCCCAACCTTATGGTATACATAGCCCTTAATACTATCATATAGTATTATGATGTTTTCCCTTAGCATCAATACCATATAGTGTTACAATTTCTGTCCCTTAGCAACAAGCTTATAGTGTTATCATATTCCCTTTAGGATAGTTCATATAGGTAGCATATGCGTTTAAGTCCTAGTATAGGTTTGTAGCATTTAGGCATAATGTCAAATGTAGTATGCCATGATTCCCTTGCTAGGAAGAACAAGCGTAAGTCTACAAGCTCATCACCAAGGGAAACTTGCAAAAATAGAAATAAAATATGAGTAAGTAACTAAACAAGAGATAGACAATAATACTGAAAGGACAGTAATATAATTCATAGAATCCAGTAAATTAACGAATAAGGATAATTAGAAAACATAGGGTGTACCTGAGTCGTAAAACGGATCAGTAAGAAAAGTGCAAGACGAAACGGGAAGTACAACTAAGAACTGAATTGTGTCAAGTAACCAATAATCCCGATGTCACAAGAGTAACCTGTGAATCAATGAATAAGGTGCCTTAGTTTGAATGAACTAAGTAATCCTGCATAACGAAGAATAACCTTACCTCTCAGATCGTCATGGGAGAATGAGTCCTGCCACTCCATCTCTTTGTTCCCATCAATAAAGATAAGTTAGTTTTTATTAAATAAATAAAGTATACATATGCAAGAGCAAAACCATGATCTATATAACTCATTAATTCATCAACATTAATAACTAAGATATATCGACAGTTTAAATAACAGAATTAAGGCATAAGAAGTAAACGAACTAATAGTCACAGAATGGATAAGATATTAACAAGATAGTGGATAGAATCCGAAGAGGTTGCAAGTTTAAGGAGCATCTATGTTTCCGCATGAGTACTAATGATCCCTTTTGGCTCGTTTTCACTAGCCTATAATTTTTTTTATTATTTTCAATTTTTGGGGACATTACAAATTGTAAATGAAATCAGATTTGCAGAAAGGGAAGATTACTACAAGATTGTTGTAGATTTGACTAAAAGTTTTCCATAAATGAAAAAGGGGGAAATTTTTGGAAATATTGTTGTCATTGATGTCAAAAACATGGTGAGATTTTGAATTCCCAATATGAAGATTGGTGGAAATGTTGCGTACTTGATGCCCATTTTGGATACCTTATCTTTGAAAGCATTTTTTTCTATGAATACTTAGATTAGATGGGAACATATGATATATGGTTGAAAATATTATTCTGATACCTTTCCAACCATATATGGAACTCACGTTAACTCCATACAATTGGGTAGATGTGAAGTGCTAAAATAGCCCTTCCAGAGTGTTAGGTCGGCCTTGCTAGGATATTGAAAATTGTTAGTTCATCCCATAAAGGTGACTTAAAAAAATATAAATAAGAACGCAATCATTCTCATTTTCTCATCCATTCATCACTTGATATCATCTCTTAGGAAGTGCACATGTCTAAGAACAAGAGAGAAGAGAGAGAAGGAGAACGTGTAAGGAGACTTTTGAAGATGTTCTCTTGAGGATTTTTTTGGGTATTTAAATATGCCTTTCGTGAAGTTTTCTAAATGTTTTAGGGTTATATAAGGAGTGGGAGGCACAATTATGGAAGAGGAATGCTTGAATATGTGATCTATTCTTCTTGGATGGAATTATCATTGTTGAGAACTTTCATTGTTGGGAAGAGTATTTTATCGTTTTCTTTGAGATGTGATATATTATTGATGGATGGAACTTTCACTACTAGGAAGAGTCTTTTATGGTTTTCTTTGAGATGGGATATTGGAATATTTTCTAAGTAGTAGGTGAGCATGCTAGATTTTGAAATCTACTTAAAGATGATATTACGATAGATTGTAAAGCATATTTGAGGTAGACTCTAAGGAATTTTTGAAGCAGGTTGAGGAAGTCTCTAAGGTATATTTGAAGAAGATTATGGAGAAAATATGAAACATGTTATGAATTTACTAGATTTGAATCGAATTATGAGGTAAAATTTTAGGTTATTATCTCAACATTCTTGTACTTTATTCTTTAGTAGGTTGGTGCCTACATATTATTGAGTTGGTTCTCAATGGAGGATATTGGTGTCTCTGGTAGGTTGGTTCCTACATATTTTTGAGTTGTTCCTCACTCAAGGAGATTGATGTCTGAGTAGCTTGGTGCCTACTTATTGTTGAGTGGGTTCCCATTTTAGGAGATTGGTATTGTAATGTCCCTAGTTTTGACCCTTGACATAAACTATGTAAATGATGTAATTGATGGAACATGGTGAGGAGCTCAAGGAAAAATCCTATCCATGGAAATTTTGAATATATATGTGTATATTAGCAAGTAATGTGGTTAAGAACAATAGTATTGTAAATCTGATATATATGTGCATGATAATAATAAAGAAATCCATACTTGACTCTATAAGGAAACAAGAGCAAGGAGTGTGATTATCCTTAGGTTAGGAAGGGACATATTGAATCCATGAAGACTATAGATGAGAGGAAAGTTTCCTAAAGAGGACTGATGAGCCATCGACTATCAGTTTGACTTTTTCTCCTTAATCATTTAATGATTCTAAGAGGAAGGTAGTTGAGAAAGTTATCTTCTTGGGGAAAGGAAATAGTGGGTCTAAGTTCCTTGTGACAGAGTAGTGTTGGTTCCTTACTCGAGCCACCCTACATAACTGGAAATGGGAGTTTATTATTGGGTAAGAAACCAATCAAATTGAATTCATCCTTAAAGTACCTGTCAAAAAAGGGGGATGACACAATAATTTTGTTAGTAATCCTATTAGTGAGTCTTTTAGTCACTTAATGAGTTACATGGTTAAGTAACTCAAACCCTCATGTGTGTATTTATCTCTCCCTATCTTGTGAGGAATTCATTAACCCATCGATTGAACACTATATCATTCTCATATGTGGAGAAGTGGTGGAGAAAGAGTCAAACCTTTCTTGAGAGGAAGGCCTAACCTTAATAGTGACAGAGTGGAGAGTGGATCTAAGCTCTTGTTTGTATTCATATATGTGAGTCGAGGAGGAATATAGAAAGTGTAACTGCTATGTGTTCCATTGTTGATCTAGGAATCAAAGTGGTATCAAATTCCCCAGTTGTTAGTTATTCTTTTGCATCCTAAATATGTGTTGAAATCTATGTGATAGAGTATGTTCGTAGAAGTTCCTGAGTAAGTTTTAGTAGAATGGGAAAAATTCTTATCCTCAGTAGAATGCCCAAAAGTCTAGTTCATTGTTGTTGATGTCATCCTGAGTGAAACTACTTGTTAATCTTGTTAGAGTAGAGTGGTTTACTAGACAGGGATCGAAGTGATTCCCTTCAGCCATTAGTTGTGTGCAACCAATATTTGTAATCCTTAGGAAAACAGAGCCTATAAGAAAATGATCTCAGGTTTGGGTGGTCTCTCTATACACACACTAGAATATCACCTATGTGGTGTTATGTGGGGAGGGTATTATGGACCCCAAACTAATTGAGTCTGTGAGAGGTTGATTCCTATTTTTGACTACTATAGTAGTGTAGAGAAAATATCAACTTAAGAGACTAATGGAGGATGTGACTTTTAGGTAGAATAGTGAAGTTTGGGTGGTATTTCTATGCACACACTGGAATAGCACTTGGAGGAGGTTGATTCATAAGGGACCGTTAAGTTGTGCAAAGGTACATTCTTGGTGTTGTGTAGGAAATGTATTGTGGGCCCAAAGATAATCAAGTCTACTATAACACACCTCAAAACTACACAACCACATGAATAACCATAAGTGGCTAAAAACATATGCAAAGCTCTGAAAAAGCCCCAAAATTTCTTAACACTTAATTCAATCAATTAAATAAGTAAAAATAATCAGTCGTGAGAATCAAACAAGTCACAAACATGTAGAAGCATAGAATTAAACTACATAAATAACTTAAATAGGACTTTAATCATAGATTAAACCATTAATCAAATAATTAACAATGTTAAACAACTTTTACAAACGAAGATGACTATCTAAGTATGTCTTACAAGACATAAAACATCAATCTCGACTTTAATCTGTTGATCCTGACTTTTCCATGTCGATCCTAATATTGGCAATTGGAGGTTGAAACAAATAGGTGGCCCAAAACACAAACACACAAATACCGATGTTTAGATCCTTACATCGAAATTCAAGAGTTAACATGGCCAAAACACAAACATAACGACCCTAATGTTCCAATCCCAGTATTTTGATCCTGACACCAGACGTTGGAAGTTGGAAAGACCATGAATGATCCAACATGACAAAGTTACACTCCTAAATTTTGGTTCTTGACATCACCGCATTGGAATTTGGGAGTCGACAAGTGTAATATCCCTCGATTCATAAACATTTAATTGTAATATTATATTCCAGACTGTATGTTCTGAAACATTATCTATGATGATAAGTTCTAGATTGTATGTTTTGATGAGTTTGGTTGATTGTGGTGTCTGCCCAAACGGTCCTTGGAGGACAGTTGTAAAAGCTACAATTTTCCCTTAATGAAAATTTGAATGAAAGGGACAAGACACATTAAAGAGAATACTATGCGTGCAAGGGTGGGAGACGTAGAGCAGTAAACCTCAGGAAAGTACACCAGGCACCAAAAATGCCTTAATGGTGCCGAATAGAACCTAGAGAAAGCAGGGCATAGTGGTTGACAGGGATTCAATGGTGAATGGACCGTAGCTACGGAATGAGATCGAACAGACCCTGGAGAATCAGGGGATGTAGTGGTTGACGGGGATTCCTTAGGGAATGGACCGTAGTTGCATAAGACCTAGGAAACCAAACTATAAAAAGATCATATGCGAGGAGGCAGGATGCTGGGAACGAATGAAATTTTGCTATGTGAGCACTCTGTGAAGTGTTAGGAAAAGAGTTGAGAGAAATACTTGTTGTGTGAACACTCTAAGAAGTGTTAAGCAAGGGATTTCTGCCTAGAAATTGAACTGAGGTTAGTTGTCTCCAATCTTGGCATGCATAGTTGAGCTCGGGGGTGATTGAGGAAAGAGCATATATGTGCCTAATCTATGGTTGGGTGGATTGTGGTTGTCCCATTTTCATTGCGGCTCGACTTACCAACAGGTTCCATTATTGGGTTTTGTTCTAAAAACTATCGAGCTCAAGGTATGTTGTATATGTGTAACATGTGTTTCATTATAAATAGAATATCAAATAGTAGCTTTAGATTTATTGATGGAAATGATGCTTATGAATGGGTGTACTCATACACTGTTTTGCATGATTGTGCCTTTCCTTTGGTAAGATAGTAACTCAAATGGCGTACTATTGTTTATACAGAGTTACCTGTATGCTGTGTGAACCCCTGTGATTGATGAAATTAGGGCATGTCTGCATGTGTATGAATGTATGTTTCAATGTTGTAGAGATGATAAAGGAAGCTTTGATTTTTTTGAAGAAAGCATTGCTCATGACTTGGTGTATGCTCATACGGCAATGTTTGCGTTTGTAGTGCACTAAGGGTCATATACCCTGCTCTATTAAGAGTGGTTATGAATGCATTGGATGCATACATCACTGAAAATGTATTGCAGCTACTGTGTTTGATGAACCATAATTTGTATGTTGATACAGTCCCCTTAAGGAAACACACAATAGAATAATGTAAAGATTTAAGTAGAGATTACTACTGTTATACTCTCCTGCATTTTACATCTGCATATGATTTTTGGGTTTCAATGAAATTTTATGAAGTTCATGGAGTCTAGAATCCTAGTTACAGAGTCAAAATGCATTTGAATTAAGCATTTATGCACCCCAGAATCCACCCACGGAAGGAGAAAGGTTGGAGATAGAAAGATAAGTTGAACAAGGAAACAATGTTGGTTTTCTGCACCCGAGAATCCACCCATGAAAGGCGAAAGATAGAAGAAGAAAAAGAACTAGAATAACAAAGTAAAATGCATGTTCCCACATCCTAGACTCTGCCTGCAGGAAGGTGGAATATGGGAGGTGGAAAGAGGAAAAAATGAAAAGAGACAAGGTAAAAATGTGTTTTCCGCACCGCAGAATCCGTCGCGGAGGGTGAACAATCGACCATAAGGAAATTTGGGTTTTCTGCAAAAAGCGAAAGGAAGAAAGAAAAAATTGAACAAGGATTCCATTGTATTTTGTGTTTCCACTACCTGGAGCCCATCGCAGAAAGCGAAGGGAGGAAAGTGGAAAGAAAAATTTAGGTGAAGTTAAGATTTTTCGCCTACCGCAATCCACCTTTTTTTTATGCATGATTAGTAGGTTATATGGGTGTGTTAGAACAAGAACAACCAACATGAAAAACTTACAGAAAATAATCTTGACTTACAATTCCCGATGTCGGCACGTCGAAACTCAAGAGTCGACACCAACTTAACAAAATTATCAAAAAATGCTCGCTACTTTCAATTCTCGACATCATCATGTCAGAAGTCGAGAGTAAGAACCAACTCATTGACACTATAATCAAAGGACCAGATTACTCATCAACATGGTAATCAACATTAAGATTAATCCAATTTAACAAACCACATATTACATAATTGCATTTGTGGTAGCCATGTTCCACCTAACTGTAGGTAGTACTACTTGTATACCTTTCAACAGAACTCTACGCCTGATATGAGACTCATGCATTTACCACAAACTTCTCACCAACCCAATTTTTCTCATGGTTCAACACTTGACATACGAGATTTACTGGTTTTTAACCAAATCCATGTCAAACTGTGCGATCCATTATCTCAGCTTCACTCTACTGGAACAATAGTGATAATCGTCACTTTCCTCTATTCTTAGGATTCCACTAAGTTGACTTCAAGAATTTCTTTCCACTTCACTAGAATTAACAGAGGCAAAACAAGGAAAAAATGTATACGACCAAAGGCTTAAGGATATGGTTCAGGAACTTAGGTTTATTGCTTGCCCAACCAGCTTTGCCCACAGTCACAATTGGTAATTCCCTCAGGATCTAGATTTGTTTGTATGTCCACCTGAGATACCAATTGAGCCAACAGCTTTGATAATTGGTTGAAAAGGTAGGCTACAATGCATTGCCCCCAACCTCAAGGAATTGTATGCTCTACAACCACATCCAACCAACATGTTTCCCTCTGCATGATGCTTCTGCATGTCCAGTGTTGCAGAGTATATTTATTTGTCTACTCCTCTTCATTTCAAAACTTCTCCACAACAAAATTGCACATCCAATCCTCCTCATGGCTTAGCAGGAATGTCCTTCTCCTACTGCGCTATTTCTTTTCTAGCGTACTCCCCACACTTTTCATACATAGGACTCATTCCACAAGATCCATTCCACTAACCTTGCATGGATCCATCACTTCGATGTGGCACTTGTAAAAATTTCGACTAATTCCACTTATCCACCATTTTAACTCTTAAAACATGTTTATAAGATTAATCTGGGAGATTAAGGTCTATAAAAAAGGTTAAAGGTTCGTTCATGGATTGCAGGTTTAAACAAGGTCATAGGATTTTATCCTAGGCTATTACAACTCTCCCCACTAACTGTCATGGGTGAATATGCTCCACTTTCACCCTTTGGCATTCTAAGAATTGAGCAATATACCTTGCTATTTATTTCTTCAAACCTTGTAGTAAAACTATTTCTTAACCGATACTAATGTCTTCTAATAGCCAGGATGAACTGCATAGGGTACATTATTTATTTCTTGAGGTATAATCATCTTCAAATTACTTTTAGCCGATACATAAATATGTCTTGGAATTTAAGAGTTCCATCTTCAGTCAAGGAATAATTTGCAGAATTTAAAGGCACGCTATCTGAATGTAACACTGTTTCCACCTATAGATAATGATGATCTTCCATCAATGCTTCATGCAACCTGATTTTTAAATTTGACTTCCATTCACTAATAGATGAAACTTGTATTATATGATCTCTGATGCTAAGTGCATCAACCACACGATTCACCTTTCCATTAATGTATTTAATATCAAATTTGAACTCACTTAATAATTCTACCCACCTGGTTTGTCAGACATTCAAGTACGTCTATTCAAAAAATACTTGAGGATATGATGATTGGTCCTTAATTTCAATTGGCTTCCCAAGTGATAATGTCTCTACATTCAGAGTGTGAACTACAATAACTAACTCTAAATCTTGAGCAACATAGTTGTTCTCATTCTCTTTTATTTTTTTTGATTCATAACATATCACATTCCCATATTGCATTAAGGATCCACCTAGTCCTTCCAACGATGCATCGGTACATACTACATCCTCCTTATCTAGATTTGAAATTTTTAAGGCGATATAATATGTGAGTAACTCTTTTAAGATTCTAAGTATTTCTTCAAACTTCTATCTCCAAATAAACTTCACAATCTTATTTTGCAAGGAAGTAATCATATAGGAAATCTAAGAGAAGGAATCTATGATCCTTCTGTAATATCTTGTTAATCCCATAAAAAATCCAACCTCTATTGCATTCCTAGGAGTCATCCATTCTTGGATTGATTTGATCTTCACAAGGTCCACTGCTACACCTTCTCTAGAAATGATGTGACCCAAATATAACAATGGCTTCTAATATGAAAAAAACACTTGCTAAGATTACTATTTAACTTGTTCCCCCTCAGAATCTGCAGAGTGATTCAGAGATGAATACGTCAGTAAAAATACCTCAACGACCAAGTATGGGAATTATGAATACACAATGGTACCATTTGGGTTAACAAATGCACAAACAAATTTTATGGTCTTGATGAGTGGCATGTTCAAAGATTTCTTGGAAAAAATCATCATGGTATTATTAAATGACATTTTGGTGTATTCCAAGTCTGCCAATTGCATCTGCAACTCCTTCAGTTGCAAAGTGCTCATCCTGTAGGGAGGTTTAGACATATGCACCACTTTAAGAACCAATTCAATTGTGAAATCAATGTCACACTTTGACAAAAACCCAGGCAACTCTTGAAACACATCCTCAAATTTGCTAAGAACTTGAAGTTCTTTTGTTCACAACTCTACCTCTACTATTAACTCCTTAGCATGACCAACATACAACTAACAAACCTTCCTGTTATACTTTTTTCATCTGCATAGCTGATATTTCCCTCACTGAAATCGATCAAGGAATCCCTTGGATCTAATGAGTGTTACCTTCCTCACTCTTAAAAGTCATGATTTTATTATGAAAGTCAAGAATCACATAATGCGACTCTAATGAGTACATTCCCAACAACAAATCATACAACCCCAAAGGAATTACATCCGAATTGGACTAGGTTTGAAATCCATTCATTAAGAAAATCCATTCTTTGACCACTGAGATGATTTTCCTTTTCATTCCTATAGCTAACTGTACCATCTTGTCCCAGGATAATTTACGGCTCACTAACTTGCATTTTTCAGTCAAGTTAGGATTTGCATAATTGAATGAAGATTCAGAATCAATAAAAAATGAAACCGGTAAATTATTTACTTTACCTTTAATTTCTATCATCGAGGATTGATGATCAGATTGTCAATTCTCTAGCGATGCATAGATTCATGTAATTATTCTGGAAATGTACCCAACTGTAGTTTCATCCTTTACATGCTACACTCTAGCATACATACTCTTCTTTTCAGGATAATTGATGAGATAGTGGTCACCTCCACACTTCCAACACTTAATTGGCCCTAGTTTTCTTTGTCCCGCAGATTCATTATTCCTTGTTGCATCTTTTGAAATGGATTTCCTAGAATTGTCAAACTACTATTTAATCTCAAAGGGCCTAAATCCATTTTTACTCTACTTCTACTTCATATTTAGCTTACCTTTTAGATTCTTATGCAGGTCTTGCCTATTCTTACCTTGCTCATGTAGAAATTTATCCTTCCTTAAGCATTCTTTCAAGGTTTGGGGCTCGTCATAATATATTTTTCCTTATAAAATGCTGGTAACCCATTGAGAAAACACTGGATATTTACCTTTTTTTATTGGATGAAGTCCACATAAACTAATAACTCCAAGTATCTCTTCTCATTTTCTTCCATTGTCATGCTTCCCAATCGAGGTTCGAAGAACTCTAGCATCTTCTTGTCCTAATACTTCTAAGATAAGTATTATTGCATGGAATACCTTTGGAATCTCCTCCAAGAAATTTTCTTCTCATCCAGGTCTTCTACATGCACTAGTTGCTTCCACCACCAATAATCCTTTCAATTGGAGATTAAAAATAGTGAACCCAGATTCCTGGTTATTTAAATACTCTTGCAGCTACAAATACTTCTTCCTCTTCTTAAGAAGTCACATATATGCAACTTCACCAGATTTTTCCCCATCAAAGGTGGGAGGATTAAGCTTTCAAATCTCACCTTGTAAAATATTCCCTTCTCTCTTTATTTTCTGATGTCTTTTAGGAGAGACATCATGCTGAAATTTAGGGTTCTTACTTCCATGATGACTACCAGCTGAGTGGTGTCAAGAATGCACATTTTGGTCTCTTTCATCCTTGCCATTGGAACTTTGTTACCTATATGAAATCTCTTTGTTCATGGATTCTTCTCTTTCACTTACTATCATAAAAGGTACTTGTTTCACCTTATCATGCATCTGCATTAGGTTCTACGTAAACAACTGATTTATTTGATTATGTTCCTCCATGTACTGCATAATATTTCCATTTCCGCCCTGAATGTATTTCAATGTCTGGAACACTTCCTTAGATTCAATTTCTGATTGATGGACATTGGACTTTGTCCTTTGGTCTCCCATTTGCACTTCCTCAACAAACTGGGATATTTCACGGCTCTCGACCATCTTTGTAGTTTTGTCTTCCAACTACTCTAGAAACTGGAAACCACGAGGCCTAAAAGAACTGTGTTTTACTAAAAAATTGAATTTATCTAGGTTTGTTAGTTCATAATATATTTCATATGCATAGTTACTTTCACATTAACGACATAAAACATTTTGTACAAGCATTAACAACTCAAAAAATACAATAATCAAGACAAAAAACTCCCAGAGGCTAAGGATTGAAACCTTAGCTCTAATACCACATTGTAATGCACTCAGATGCTACACAACCACATGACTAAAAATTGATGGATAAAAACACTTGCAGAGCTCTAAACGGGATCCAAATTTTCTTAACGATTAATTCAATCAATTAAACAAATAAAAACAATCAACCATGAGCATTAAACAACTCATAAACATGTTGAAGTGTATAATTAAACTACATAAATAGCTTAAAAAATACTATAATCATATATTAATCCATTAATCAAATCGTTAACAACATTAAATTACATTTACAAAAGAAGTCGACGACCTAAATCCTCCTTACAGGACATAAAATGTTGATCTGAACTTTACTGTGTCAATCCTGACTTTTCCATGTTGATCCTGATATCGACATTCAGAGGTCATCACAGCCATGCAGTGGAAACACATAAACATGTTGAGCCTTACATCGAAAGTCGAGAGGCGGAACAACCAAAACACAAACATAATGTCCTCAAACTTTTGATTCGAGCATTTCGATCCTGACATCAGAAGTCAAAAGCCAAAAACCTCATGAATGATCCAACATGACAAACTTGCACTCCTACCTTCCAATTCCCAAAGTCGAAAAGTCCAAAGTTGAGAGTTGACATGAACAACCAACATGACAAACTTACAACAAACACTCCTGACTTCCAATTCCCAATGTCGACATGTTGAAAATCAGGAGTCGGCACCAACTTAACAAGCATAACAATAAACACTCCCTACTTCTGATGCTCGATGTCGACACAACAAAATTCAACATTTAGCACCAACTCATCGACCTATAATCAACATACCGGTTACTCATCGACATGGTAATAAATGGTCAAGATTACTTCAATTTAATAAACCAAACAAATCCAATTTTCAAATAAATGGCTAAGGCAAAGAAAACAGAGAGGTAGGCAAGGATTTATACCATGAATTGGCATGAAAATTCTTGGCCACAAAGCACATGTCAAACTCACGGATTGAGACGGGAAACATAAGGGTGATAGGAGAAGATTCAAAGAAAAAGTTGTCGCACATTAAACAAGAAAAGGTGGGTTTCCTCAAGTATCAAATAAGTCCAATTAAATGTGAATCAAACAAGGATTTCCTTCATAGGTTTGAGAACTTGTAACATACCCAAAGTCCACTAGTAAACTTTAAGGAAAATGGGGTAAATATATTTTTTTACGTCTTTCTACAACCCAAATATGTCATATTCGTTATCCACATAACATAATAGTCATTTTATGCATTCACTTATTTTTACATATAAGAAGCCTCTTAACGACTCTACAATACTTTTCATCATTTAATTGCCTAATTCCTTTTAACATGTTAGAAACTTAGCATTAATAGGTTACATGACTAACATACCAATATAATCCATTACCTGTTATTCTCATTTGAACAGGTTTATGAGGCCATCGAACCTTCAAATTGCGAAATGGAATAAGGGCATGTCATGTAAATATACCTACTCTTTAAAATATGTAAGGGTAATTTTTTACATACTTCAAACTACAACTTGCTTATCCAACACAATTATTTAGATATATCATTATATGAAAAATAATGCAAATTCCATAAATCTCTATATTATCTTACATTTCCTTTTAGTTATTTTAACATATTCTGCACAAACTTGCAACAAACTTATAAATTATCTCCACATGCTAGACTTACCCAATTTATTAACATCGTCAAATGTTATATGCGAAGAAGAATACAATTTCTGCCACCTATGAAGCCTAACTTTTATGCTTCAACACACGTAAGTAATTTTCCTCGACTAAAATTCCATTGATATTACCACTTTTAATAGTAATACAATCACCTTTTACAAGCATACATTAAAGTTTAGTTATTGTTCGATCAACTCGTTGATATCATAACATAATCCTCCTTCTAAGCTCATGTACTTATATAATTGTTTAATCCACATGAATCCATACACTAATTGACACCACAGTTATGACCTCATCCCAAGTCATAATACACATACACGGGTGTGAAATATTAATTTACACAAAGAAGAAATAACACAAGTAAATCTCTTTTCCATTATATATATATAATGGAAAAACATTTACCTTCATCAAAACATTTACTTATAGTCATTGTTACTTAACCATCATATAAGCCTTATATGAAGGTAAGGTTATTCCAATCGCTTATTCATGAATAAATATTTAGAAAACTTAATAAACAATAAAGATATAATGTAAACGTAGAACTTTTACCAAAATAAGGAGGCTTCTAAATAAATAACATAAATACATAATATTTTTCAAATAACTAAGACTTAACCAAATAATTCTGAGCACAACACGGACAAATTTTAAGCTCAAAGATACTTGGAGGCTGAAGATTTGACTTATACTTTCCTCCCAACCAACTGTCTCTCATTCCTGCGAAAGTTTTCCCATCGAGAGGCCACCCTCAAGCTAGGAATGAATCCACTGGGGTATAGTGTAGCCAGGAGTTCTTAATGCAACCTAACATTAGGCTCTTAACCACTTTCGATATCAAAAACTAATATTTTTAGTTATTAATGAAAAATCATTTGAACTTTATTATAAAAAACATTTATGTTGAACTTCTAGACCCTAAAGTCACTAGCCAATACTTCACATAAATCATACTTTAAGGTTTATAAAGCTAAACTGGTCCTAATTTCCTTACTTTATCTGTACGATATTCATCATTCAAATCACCATTTGGAAACTTTAATCTCCTTATTAAAAAAACTCGATTAAACTCGTTAAACTTAATGCAATTATAATGTGTGTAAGTAGTTAGTAGTGAAGAGGACTTAAAGATGAGACCTATTGGAAACAATGTAAAGATAAAAATATAAGTATAACTTAAGGATAAAAGATGATGATAGTCACCTTACAACATACTCAAGCTAAAAATTGCATTCTCTCCATGCTATACCCACGTATATTTAAAATCAACAAACAAGATCCGAGAAACAAGCCTGGCTTGGCATCTTCAATTTAACCAAGACACGAATGATCATCCCCTTAGAGGGGAACTCCACATAATGCAAAGCATGTACAAACGCTTGGGTCCAGTTTCCATAAGGAGACCTCCCACCTAAGTTTATAGAAGGTAATGTAATGAGGAACTAGAAAAATTCTTTAACATCCAGGACTCACGTAGAGAGAGTAATAAATAAGGCCCTCTTCCTTAGAAATCAAATGGGATTCTTTACTCTCCCTATAACAAAAATCAACATTCAAGAAAAGATTACCTAGGTTGACCTTCCTCAAAGGGACCATCTTCCCAAGAACACTTGAAGGTCAATCATTCAATGAGACTTTTTTTTTAAGTCGTCCTCTTAACACAATGTATAACGCCAAACTAATACAATGAGAGTTATCAAAAGAGGAAAAACTAGGACCTATGAAGTCCACCCTCTCTAAAGAAAAAAATAATAAAAATAAATAAATGATGGAGACAAAATCTTCCTATGAAGTCTGCTCCCTTTAATAAAAACACATTTCAATCCATAAGCTAGAGCCCATAACTTCTAAAACTAAAATGTACCAGTAAAATCTTTAATTTTCATTTCCTCACAGTAATGAAACACATAGAAAAAATCTTAAATATAGAGGGCTTTTACTACTGTGACAGTCTTGTTCCTCCACTAAAAGAATGCTCCAACCGCCCTGCAATTCAATCTTCTTTCCTGGTCTCTACTCCACCATTCCATGGAGGTCGCCTCCAAATGATGGAGACAAAATCTTCCTATGAAGTCTGCTCCCTTTAATAAAAGCACATTTCAATCCATAAGCTAGAGCCCACAACTTCTAAAACTAAAATGTACCAGTGAAATCTTTAATTTTCATTTCCTCACAGTAATGAAACACATAGAAAAAATCTTAAATATAGAGGGCTTTTACTACTGTGACAGTGTTGTTCCTCCACTAAAAGAATGCTCCAACCGCCGTGCAATTCAATCTTCTTTCCTGGTCTCTACTCCACCATTCCATGGAGGTCGCCTCCATTCTTTTTTGTGTTTCCTTCTTGCCATTCTCTCCCGTAATTTTCGAACAAAACTCCCATCCTCTCACACGACATGTGGAAAAATGATCTCCCTTCTGTGTGGTTTGTGTTCTCCATAAAGTGAAGCATTTTCTTTCTAGTTCTAACCAACTAGATAAACAAAGAAATCCTTATAAATTTCTATTAATGATTATTTAATTGCTGGCTTTTTAATATATATATATTACAAAGGCCAGTATATTAACAAAACGAAGGACATATTCCATTCATTAACATATGCCATATATTTTAATAAAATCCTTATAAATTTCTATTAATGATTATTTTATTGCTGGCTTTTTAATATATATATATATATATTACAAAGGCCAGTATATTAACAAAACGAAGGACATATTCCATTCATTAACATATGCCATATATTTTAATAAAGTGCTCTTTATGTTGTATTTTAAAATGCAAGTGCTACTTTTTAATAAGTATTATAACATTAAATGAGTGATTACACTAATAACTATTTTATTTATTTATTTCATCGTATATACATTTGGATGTATATTTTATAATACATATGTGTACAATTTTTCACACAAAGTATTTTCTATTGCTTTCTTTAATATTTAATATTAATGACTTATAACAATACTAACAATAATATTATTTATTAGTATTTCGCAACGTTAAGCTAGTAATAGTACTTAACTCTTTTTTAGACTCTCAGTTGTACATAATTAAGTAGGTAATAAACACTTATATTTGATAATGAGTATTAACTTCCTTATCATATCATTTATGATTTACCATTCTTAAGATGACACTTAGAAACTTTACGCTAAACAAAAAAAAATTACTTTTCTTTAGGTGTCTTAAACACCAAGATGACATCATTCATCAAAATCATGACCTTCTATTCATTCACTTTCCCCTAGTGGATTCATGCCCCTTTCATTTAATTGAGTCAATCCCTCCATTCTCCTAAGGCTACAAAATAAAATTACAACTTAGGAAATTCACAATAAAACTTATAGTGTTTTTACCGACCTTGAGATTCTCGCTAGAAAGTTGCACATTTACATTTACCTCATATTTTCTGTTATTGAAGAATTGGAGTAGCAGAGGATATGTTACAGAACTAAACCAAGGGAACACAACAAGACTTAATAGTCTTAGATTTCATTCAGCAACCCTCAACACTTGTTAACAACTTCAATCACAAACATATAGGGAAAAAAATAGGAGATTTAACAACATAACAACCTTTGGCACAAGAAAGAAACCACATGATATATAAGGAAAAAATCATGTAAACAACATGATTTAAACATGAAAAGCATTTAAGCCAATCATATAGGAATTAGAAACAGGTCACAAACAGTTTCTTTGTCAACGTTCACATTTAAATTAAATAACTATGAAATTGGAATTCATTAACTACTTAACCATTCCTTCATACAAAAAAATAGTTACAACCTCTCGAGCCTATTGGCTTGACTACCAATTTCCATATAAGGTTAACTCATTCTTTTAGATTTGTTCATACAACAAGCAAAACATTAGCCTTTGGAACCTATTGGCTATTCTACTAATGTCCAACTAAGGATTAATTAACATAAACATACATACCATTCCTCATATTCCAAGCATATGCACAAGCACTCATCCAATAACATATTAAGTTGTTAAATAATTGAACTTCATAACATAATCATTCATGCAAGACAATACACAACATGGCTCTATAATAATCCATAAATATCTATTAATATTTCATAATTGTCACAAAGCCATGCACTTATCTAAATATTTAATGGTCTTGCAATTGGATTCGTGACAACCACTCTCCACCCAACCATAAGTAGTCCTACTTGTATAATTTCAATAGAACCCCACCCTTGATTTCAGATTCATGCATTCACTATAAACTTCTCACCAACCCAAGTTCTTTCACTGTTAATCACTTAACATACATGATTTACTAGTTTTTAACTAAATCCATCTCAAACTGTGCAATTCATTAATTCAAATTCATTCTACTGGCACAAAAGTGATAACCATCATTGCCCTTTGTGCCTAGATTTCCACTAATTTTACTTCAAGCATTTTCCCCACTTCACTAGAATTACTATAGGGAAAACAAGGAAAAAAGGTATATGACCAAAGGATTAAGGATTTGGTTTAGGAACTCAAGTTTCTCACCTACCCAACCACCTTTGCCCACAATCACAATTGGTAAATCCCTCGAGATCTGGAATTGATTGTATGTACACCTGAGATATTAATTAAGCCAACAACTTGGATCATTGGTTGAATGGTCTCGGTGCAGTACAATGCCCCCAACCACAGGGAATTATACACTCTGCAACCACATTCAACCAACAACTTTTCCTCTATACGATGCTTTTGCACATCCTGTGTAGTAGAGTATATTATATGTCTTCTCCTCTTTGTTTAAAAAATGCTCCATAACAAATATCCACGTCCAATCCTCACGGATTAGGAGGAATGTTATTCTCCTATTGCATATTTTCTTTTTTAATGTACTCCTCACACTTTCCCACCTCAAGCCTCCTTCCCCAAGCTCAATTCTACCAACCTTGCATGGATCCATCACTTCCATGCGACACTTGTCAAAATTTCCACTAATCCCACTTACCTGGACCTTTTTAACTCTTAAAACATGTTTACAGGATTAATGAGGGAGAATAAGGATTAGAAAAAAGGTTAAAGGTTCATTCATGGGATAAAGGGTTAAACAAGGTCATAGACTTAGCCCCTAGTCTATTAAAACCATCCCTTCTTATTGTCATGGGTGAATACATGAGTCTTTGTCATTCAGTGTTATGACTCAACCATGACCAACTCTGATTTTTATATTAATATTTAAAATCATACAATGAGTTTTTCCATTAAGGTAGTCATAAGATGCTAACAAAACTACACTTTGAACTCGGTGTAATATCCTGAATTTTGGACCTACCATTTATAGGCATGAGCCTATTAATCATGATGATTATATTGATGTTTTATTTTATAATGGGACAAAGACCCCACTGCATATGAACATGATGATTTGTTTGTATATTGGGCATAAGCCAATTATTGATGATACATATGGATATATATATGCTGGTTATGTTGGGCGTGGACCCTGAAGCACATAATTGATGAAATGTTTTGTGTTGGGCATGGACCGTGAAGCACATAATTGATGAGATGTTTTGTGTTGAGCGAGAGGATCTGGAGCACATGATTACTTACTTTTTTGTTGAGCATAAAGCTCTGGAACACATGAAAATATAATTGGAAATGTTGGGCATAAGCTCTGAAGCATTCCATGTTGATGTTGAGCATAAGATCTGGAGCATCGGATCTTTGGACATTGTATCCCTAGGTGTATCGTACAAGTACATCCTAGCATTTAATGTTGAGCAAGAGCTCTAGAATTGCACTATGTTTGTAACTCCCTGTTATAAGCGTTGAGTATGGGCTCTGGTAAGCGCTAGGGGTTACTGAAAAGAATTAAATAACTTCTAAGTGAAAATGAATTGAGAAAAATATTGATTTCATCATATTTATTTATAAGTGATTAAATGAAATTTTGAATTTATGTATTCTCATCAAGTACTGAAGATCTACCATGTTATACGAGGGAAATCCAACATGCAAGGATGTTTAGAGTTGCCTAGCCTAGTAGACCTGAGCCATCTATCTACTTGACCTTCATAAAGAAGTGTCATTAAGTCTAGGGATCATGGCACATGATGCCCAAAGACAAATGTTAACAAGGATTTTAATACTATGTATTTTATACATAGTATGTATAAAGAATTAATTATGATTAATTATATAATTGAATAAAGAAAGAAGAGAAGCTCCACCAATTATTATTTATTATTAAAAGATTAATAAATAGTGAAATATCTATGAAAGACTAACTAGGAACTAGTTAAAAGTTCCTAGGTTAAGAATTGAAAATTACCCTAGTAAATTAAAAAGGGTTAAATCAAGAAATCAAAGATTTCTTGATTTAACTACCCCTTTGACTGAAAAGTATGTCTATAAATAATGGAGCCAAGCAAAGACTTGGGGGTTTTGATTTTCATCTAGGAGAATTATGATTTTGCCTGTTTTTGCTCTCAAGTGTTTTCTTGGAGAACTTTTCCTGCAAGGGAAAGAGGACTGATTTAGAACTGAACACCAGTTAGGAAACCCTACCTTAGTAGCTCTAAGCTACTTGCATGTTGGAGTCCAGCTTGGGGGGATCCATATTAGAACCAGGAACGTTTCCTGGTAATGGTTGGGAGGAATGTGGTAGTTCCCAAGTGATTTGGTCATCAAAATCAGAGGTCAGATCTGTCTTAAACTGATAATGCTAGTTATTTAAAAAGTGTGTAGGTTCAGCCATTAAAGGAGCTTAAGGAAGATAAATTACAGATACGATTTTTTAGTATGTCAAAGTTCATTTCTAGGGTAAATGCTAGCTACTTTATGTAAAAGCTTATATATATGATTAAGCCTGGAATTGATTGATTCTATCCATATCTCCTAGGGTTACATTTCTTAAAATCTAACCCTAGACTGTCAATGCTATCTTCTAGATTATATAATGAATATGTTAGTTAAATGTTTCCAAAGAATTTACTAACCCTAGGTAATTGATGATTCTGTCTAGATTTTGCTAGGGTTTTTATTCTCTTCAATACTTCCTAGGATGGTAAATATTATCATAAGCTGTATATAGCTAGGTTTCTATCTCTAAAGTTGTTTTTTTGTATTCATTTAATATTCAGTAATATATATTGTAAACTAGGTAATTCTAGACATGCTATTTAATGTTCACCAATTATTTATATCTCTACTCACATATTACATTTGTCAGTAGAGACATGTTTCAGATTATGGTAAATTTAATCATAGGAGTGAGTTTAAAGAAATAAATATACTATACAGATACCTTAGGGTATTATATACAAAAAGAACAATTTTATAAGATAATTATATATACATATAAATAAGACCATCAGGTATAAACCATTATGAAAATTATCTATACAATTATTTCCAGAATTAAATAACCCATCTAAGACCTTTCAAGGTCTATATCCATATTACAAATTTACATTAAAAATACTCCACATAAATGAAACAACATTATAAATAATCAGAGGAGGCATTGTGACCATCCATGTGGTCCTCTACTATTCTTAGATCATAACCATAAACAAAATCACATAACTCAACAAACATTACCTTATCCAAATTAAAATAATTTATCTTTTACAGTAAATCATATCATAGTAAAACCACATCAAAATCATATCATAAATCCATTTATTGCAAACAGTAACAGGAATCGAATCCTGTGGGCATGCAAGCCCAACTTGTTCTATTTATTAAAAGCCAGATCATAACGATTTGAATAGGAGTCAATCCTTTATATAAATCAATTATTTATATTTCTACACAGGCCATGATTTACACTAAGCTTACGAGCTGTAATTCACAAACACATCAATTCCATATAATTAACAATGCATACGCTAGTAGTGAGGTCGTAAGACCCTAGCTACATCACGGCATCGGGCAAATAACCTTTTTAATACACACTTCATCAATTTATAAACCTACCATAAGAATTGGCTACCGTGGTTTCCAACCCATGGATTTCCACAGACCATACTACATAAGAACCGATTTCTAAACAATAATATACAAGCTATTGCAGCATTGTGGGAAAGGATCATGCCATTCACGGCATGACCTTTACCCACACTGTCCAATTATTACATTATCCAAGCTAATCAATGGCTTTACACACAGAGTAATCGATTAGGCGAATGCCTCTGCTTTCAAAACCCCAACCCCATTTAAATATAGAGTTCAATAAAAACTCAGAAGGAAATCACATACACAATTTATCAAAGTTAACCATTACCATTTTATAAAAAACATACATACATCTTATTACACAGAGAACCCAAGTCTGATACACAGTCGCCATTAAAGGCCGAGAACGAGATTTACACAGATGTGCCAATGGGCTACGACACCATTGCAAGCAATGGTGCAACCCATGGCTATAAATCCCAAAACCAAATAAAATAACAATTTACATAACTGAAATTGAAATTACACAGAGCCGAATGGCCTACAAATCGATTCATGGCATGACGCCTCAACTCTAAAAAAACCCAAGTTTGTAATCATACGCCCGAAGGAAAAATCGAAATCGCTACAGCATAAAACCCCAACCAACAACCACTCGAAACTTAGCTCTGCCCACAGGGCTGAAAGGTGACAAGCATAAGCTTGATTTGCAGGCTTACCTTTTCCTCATTTACAACACATTGGAGTTACAATGAAGTGGAGCCATCCCACCATCATTGCCCTGCTACGTGCAACCACAAACCAACACGACAGAGTTTAGGAGTAAATGAAGAAGGAGCCATGAAACCAAGCATAGAATGTAGACATGAAACAGAGGAAGCTTACCTTCATCTCATTCGCAGCACAGAGCCGAGACCCCATTTTCTCCACAGACCCTAACGAAATGACTAGACTGAATCATGAGCCAAGCCCTAAGCTTGCGGATGCCACGATTTCCAAGAACAATAAATGCACCAGCTGGTAACCATTATGGATTTTTCCATAGTTCAACGATGTTGCAATATCGTGGGGTTTATTCACAATGCTAAAAGCTTTAAACCCTGCTATGGTATGGTTTATAATACCATATAGTAAATTGCCACCCAAACGCTATCATACGTTATCATGTTACAAAGTTTGCTTTATGATAGCATTACATTAATACTAGTCCATAGGTTGTGCTAGTCCAAAGTCATAGAACCATGTTAAGTATTTAGATAATGTTTAGACCATAGGATTAGAGCTTAGGGTTTAAGTCCCTTAGTAATAAGGTGTTTACGCTTAAGAACCATGGCATACAAAGTATGCCATGATAACATCTCGGATTATAAAATATGAAGCTCTGCTCTTAAGCCAATATAATAACCTGTCAATAAAAAGACATAAGAGTTGTAATAATAGGTATAGTAAGAATATACTTAGAATGTAAAATATATTAATGACTTATAGACTAATGAATTCAAAACATAATGACAAAAAAATAGTGTACAGGAATTTAGCCATAGTAGCTACATTGATGGTAACGACACTTACCAAGTTATAAATCCAAGTCGACAAGCAGCATAACAACTAGCAGTGGGTCCTCTAGGATCAAGACGACCAAACACACCTTACACCATCCCATCGCAAAGTAATGAACTGCGTAAGTAAATGGAAAAGGTGCCTTAGTTCGATTGAACTAAGTAAGCCTGCGTAACCAAGTAATACCTTACCTCTCAGATTGTCATGGGAGAACAAGTCCTACCACTCCACCACTTTGTTCCCATCAACAAAGTTAAGTTAGTTATTATTAAATAAACAAAGTACACATGTGCAGGAGTAAAACAATGATCTATATAATTCATTAATTCATCGGCGTAATAACTAAGATGTACAAATAGTTTAAATAATAGAAATAAGACATAAGAAGTAAACGAACTAATAATCACTGGATGGTTAAAATATTAACAAGACAACAAGGGAAGTTTCTGAAGAGATCAAAAGTATAAGTAGCGCATGTAATTCCGCATGAGTAATAATGATACCCTTTGGGTAGTTTTCACTAGCCTATACATTTTGTTTTTCAATTTTTGGGGACATTACACTCGGGTTAAATCCTAGGGATGTTACATCTATGAGAGGTTCCTTGTAATGTCCCCCAAATTGCAAAAAAAAAAAAAACACCTTAATTTTAATTATTGTACTTATTATTGTTATTTCTGATAAGAGAAAGACTGCCAAAGAATCCGAGGAGGATTTTGTGTATTAATAAAAGGGAAATAATCAAAAAAAGATATTATGAAGCAAAAGGTGGAAACAACCATGTTAAATGAGGAAACGGGCATGCAACAGAAAGGGGCAACGTCAGGGCTAACTTTCAGGGAAACTGTCATAGCTGACAGAAGTGCCTTTATGACACTGAAGTGCTCCCTGGAAATCAGGGATGCTGTTGACTCCATGAATTTCGTGAGGAATGGGCAGTCATGGAAAAAAAAGACCTAGGCAACAATGTGGCATAAAAAGAAGCATATGGGGGAGGCAGGACGCGGCTTAGTATGCTGAATTTTTAACTCTTTTTTCTGCGAGAGCACCTAGGAGGTGTTAGGCAAGAGACTGTGTGGATTAGACCTGAAAGCGAGAGCTGTGTTAGCCGTCCCTTCTGTTGGCATGTACTGTTTGGATCGGGGGTGACTTGGAAGGTGAATCCTAGTCTACGGTTGGGAGGAACGTGGCTGTTTCCACATCATCCGGACTACAGTAATTTACAGGTTCTTCTGTATTGAAAGAATTTTATGAATTTAAGTAAAGTTGCCTGCAATCTAATTTTCTTTTAAAAAGGGTATAGGAATCTGGATTAAGTTTTGTTTTAAATATACAGCGGCTTCATCCGCAGCATTCTTCCTGAGAACGAGCTTTCATGGAGTTTAACAGTTAATTTTATTTTACTATGAGTATGGAATGGTTTGACAGTTAATTTTATTTCTGCTATGAGTATGTAAGGTTACGGCTGACATGGGACTAATCTTTGATTAAATATTTTATGTCGCTTTGAGTTATGTTTTTCTTATACGCACGCTCACACCATGGTGCACTGCATGCTGTGCATGACTATGTTGAATTGAATCAGGATGGAAGAGAAGAGTTTTGTTTTGAAAATGCCCCATGGTCAAACTTGTTGCCCGAGAACCCTTTCTAGATGCATTTAGAAGTAATACTTCCTCACTCTGCAGAACCTCCGTTTCTATCTTAGATTTAGTTTCAACGAAGAAAGACCCTGAAATTTGGCTAGTTTCACCCGAGGAACACCTATGTTTTCCTCCTCCTGATCTGGCATGAACTGGACAAAAGCGGGCAAAGAGGGTTGGAAAAACCGATCTGGAACCTTTACCAGAAGGTATTTTTGCCGGGAAGCCTTGAAGGAACATGTCCTTTCTTATTCTCTTCCCTTAGAGAAAAGGTTTTTTTTTTTTCCCCTTCCTCACCTGGGGATTGATTTTCTTCTCAGCCTAGAGAAAACCTAGGAGTCTCTCTACCCCTGTTTTTCTGCCTAGAAGAAGAAGTAATTTTATTTCTCTGCGCGGAGGAGTAGTAGATCCAGATTTGATTGACGACCTTACACCTAAGGGGATTGACTGCACCCAAGGGACGAATTTGTTTGGAAGACCTTTTGCTGCCTTACGGCTCAAGTTAAATCTGTACGTTTTAGTGAGATTTCTGTTCTGGCTAGAACAGGGGACGCTAGTTAACCGTCCATAGGCATGACAAAGAATTTGTTCTAAAAAAAAAAAAAAACAAAACAGGTTATTTAAAGCACAAAAACTATGGCAGGGAAATACCTTAATACCTTATATAAAACCAAGAACATTACAGATGAGAGTTTGAAAATTACATTGAGTAAATTACAGTAGAGACCGAGACCCCGGTTCGGATGCAGTCGAAACTGTACAGTTGGTAAACACAGAGGGTCTAAACACTTGACCTTTTACAAGCACTCGGGAGAAAAGAAGAAAACTCCCTTTTTGCCTTAATAGCAAAACAAAATAAAACCAGCACTGCTTCAACTTTACGCTGGTTCTGTCTTTCACTTACCCACCCCTTTTCCTGAAGGTATTTGTGGTTTTATGGTCAGACCTTCCGGTTTGGAAGTCTATCGGGCTTCCTTTAAAAGGACCCCTTTATTTTTCTCGGTCTGTGTTTACCCGGCGGGGTGCTGAGAATCCCAAAGAGGACCACTCCTCCTTAACATCATCCTTTATCCGGAAACGCAAAACCTTACAGCAAAGGAAGAAAACGAAAGAGTGGGTCGGACACTTCTTACCGGGTGGCCTCTGCAACGCACCCTGAAGCCAATCCTTACCTCACAACCTGCAAGACAAAGAAAGTGGAAGAAAAAGTTAAAAGAGAAGGGCAATCACCTCTGGCAGCATTTATAAATTCCGGAGAGAACGTAGTGGTTACCAAAATCGTGGAGAGAAGATTTTATCTCGTAACAGTAACAGAAAACTTGCCCATGAGTTTTATTGCAGCAGCCGATCGCTCATGGCCTTCCAGCCCCAAGAAAAGGCGAAAAACCTTACCTCCCTGCACGAAGAAGTTCCGTTTCCCTGATAAGTATGTCTGGGGTTCAGCCGGAGCTCGAAGTGGGTTGTAAACCCCCTCTGCGCAGAACTGGGGAAAAGGCTTATCTCCCACGATCTAGTTTTAACTGGGATTTTATTTTTTACCTCAGCGACTTAATTACGTTGATTACAACTTGATCCTGTCCCTGCCATCAATCTCCGTTTTATTTAAAATCCCGTACATTGGGATTTGAGGGCCCAATCTTGTACAGGACAGCTTGGCTTTCGCTGACAGCAAGAGTACATGGAGTGATTGCAGAGCTGTTTAGATTTATGTGCTCTCCAGCGGAGTGTTTTATAGACTGGCCTCCAGGAATGAGCGTTGGTTAAATCAAGAACCTTCGCGAGTGGTAGTACGAACATACGAGGAAACCCTCCACGCGGCAGCTTGCAGATCGCAGGAAAGGAGTTAACTTCCATGCTGTCGTGGCTCTTGACTAGACCTGACCTTCTCTGTGTGGTAGTAACCAACCAGATCCCTTTCTCTTATAGTCGCATTGTCGAC
>LPNX010900013.1:107735-140216 GCA_001517045.1 Pseudotsuga menziesii | reverse complement strand
GGGGGGCATTAAATGAAAAGAACAACGATCAGCCATTGTTTGAATAAAGGATGATCTGTACATGCTGTTTACATGCTCACCAGCTCACGTAAGCCAAGGGAGTATGCATACCTTTATTTCATTCCTTAAAAGATAAGACAAGGTGCGAGCATAATGCGACTTATAGTTTTGGTGCAAGGATTATTTTGACAAGGTAAGGTGAGAAGGGAAACACTTTAGAACATTTTCTTACTAAATCAAACAAAAGAACAAAACCCTGCCCATAGGTACCTTGAAAGATAAAGCTTAACTTTTGGCTAGAAGCTTACCTTTATGCTGGCCTAATTTTTCTGTTAGTTGAATTTCTTCCAGAACACAAACAAATGTACCAAGTACAGAGAGGAAAGTACCCCTTGAGAGTCCTTGAGCCAGCAAGTTTGACAGTGATCCTGTTAGCTGAGTTATGTACCTGTCAGCAAGAAGACGACTTTAGCCGGGACTAAGTAAGAAGCATCTACCTGCTCCATGCATTTCCTTCCCTTACTGTAAAAGATTTTCCATCTAAAACATATCTTAAATAACATAGGACTTTAAAGCTATGCAGGGATTCTGGACAGTATTGGATTTTAATTTTGTATCTTCAAAGACTTTGTCTTCCATAATTTGTGTAAATCAAAATAAAAAATAAAAAATTGAGATATACTACATTCCTGCAACTCTATGGTGGGTCACTAGTTCGCATTTCACTTATAGTACCTGGAAAATCCTTTTAACCTAGCAAAGGTTGGCTCAGATTGAGAATTGAGTATGCATGACTGTAATAACATGTTAATGTAGAAAAGAATGGTTTAGCTATGTCCTTGTTCTTATTTGATTGTGAGTGAGCTTTGGATAGTTCCACTTTCCTTAAGGTAATCATGCCGAGTGCAGGAGTGGCCTCTTAACAGAAAGAGTATATGCTAAACATAGTGCATATGGTTGGGAGGAATGTTTCTCTTACATAGTCATATGCTTCGAGAAGCTTCATTCAAGATAAGTCCTATGTGATGTTGCATTGCTGTATTCATTTCCATTATATGAATATATATATGAATGACTGATGAAATGCATGAACATTGTATATAATGATTATGAATTATGAATTGCTTATCCACAAGTAATCTTGATGTCTAGATATCTACTTATTAGAAATATGATGATATGCCTTGTGAATGCTTGCATCTAAATGTATGATTTATGTAAGAATTCCATCTATACAAATAAGGATAATTCTGTAGGGAGTAACTGAATTGGCATTATAAACTAAGTTTCCATAGGGTGGTTAACTTGCATAGTTGTGGTCGTGCAATGGTTAAAGGTTGTCAAGCAATGGATCACACAACGGTCTAGTTCGATACGTGTAGTATAGTTGCACAAAAAAGAAATCAATAAGCACAGAAGTGTGCGGGGTTAAGGGAGTTTATGCATTAGAGTTTTATGTGCAAAGTGCCACACTAAGTGTATTGAGATCATGTGGTGTAGGTTGCTTCCTAGTAAATGAAATTAATATTAGACATAGAATAGTCTTGGTATCATAAATAGATATGAAGAAAAAAAATATACTTGTTGGTCACAATAGGTCAATGAGGCTGCATGGGACATGATAGGTATCTCCAGTAGGTTGGTTCCTACATATTCTTAAGGAGGCACTCATTTGAGGGGATTGGTATCTCTAGTAGGTTGGTGCCTACAAACTTTGTAACAGTAGGTTGGTGCCTACATGAATTTATAGAGATAAGTGTTTTTGGTTTTCTCCAGAAAGAGTCTCCACGTTAAATTATGTGTACTGTGATTTGAGTACTAAATGAATGATTGATGACTGTTTAAAGTAAAAAAATAATCTTATACTAGTTTAACGCCCCTCTCAATATAAGCACAAGTTCAACAATTCTCTTTAGTTTTGTGAGTTAGTGTTTATCTCCAAAATTTTTGAGGATCCATCTAAGCGAGGTGTAAATGATTTTCCTACTTATTATTTATATAGGTTTGTTTTCTTTTTCTTTTAATGATGGATTTGCACCTATTTATCTTGTCTTTTAGGGACTCATCAATAACTTGTTTGTTTTTTCTTCTTGTGTTTTTACACTCTTTGTCATATCAATGGTTGGTCATTCTATTTCTATTTTTGTACGACACATCAATATAAAATTTGTTAATGGAAGAGGAGAGGGTTGTAGAGAAATTATGATAGAGGGATTCTATATCACCCTTACTAGAGAGAGTAAACATATTATTATTTAAATCATTTTGAAAAAAAAATAGCTAAATACTTTTGTTGAGCATTAAATAGTTTTTATTTGAAAATTTGGTTTTGTGGGACTACTATGCATAACAAAGTTGAGAGTTACAATTAAAAATCTATGATCCAAGTGAGGTTCATGGTCATTTAAAATTTCAAACTTTATAATTTGGTTTTTTAAAGGGATATAAAAAATGACATAGTTGTTTCAAAGTGGAATCATTTTCAGCCTCAATGCACGTTTCGAATAACACACCTCTGTCCATCTTTAGTAGAGAAAAATATCACAGAGTATAGGTGTGAGTGGGAAGAGGTATTAATATAGGAGTTGGAAAAAATTATTAGTTCAAAACATGTGAGCCAACAACAATATTAATAATTAGATTAAGTATTTTTCCTAGGTTTTCAAGAGTTACAAAGCACAAGTCCATCACGTGTGTTGATATTTTAGGGATATTTTGGGAAACCACTAATTCATGCATTGAGGAATAGGAAACATGTTTAATCTAATTATTAATATAGTTGTTGTCCGACATATTTTGAATTGATTTATATTTCCAACTCCTATATTAATAAGGTCTCTTCCCGCTCATACCTATACTATGCGAGATGTTTCTCTCTTGCTTTCCTAAAACATGTGCTGAGGCTGAAAATACTCATACATGATTCCATTCTAAAACACTAATTCACACCTGTGAAAACCTAAATGAATACAAGAAATGACATGGTCAACCACACTACTTACAAGCCCATGAATGCAAAGCCATTTCATAAGACCATTGCAAATAATTCTATGAGCACTAAATAACTTGATTAGCTCACAACCAAACAATTCCCCCCTAAATCTTCATAAATTCTTTTGTAGTTGTTGGCTAAAGAAAGGTCTCTGTTTAACCATAGGTCTTTGTTTAACCATAGAGTAATAGAGTAAGAATCATTGCTTAAGAGAATAGTTTTGTTACTAGACCTTCAAGCATTAAAGTCACCTATTAAGAAAATATTTCATTCATTTCTTAACCTAAAAAACATATGTTCAAGGTCATTATAAGGACAAGTTTTATCTAAATTGTTCTTCGTACAAAAGCTAGAATTAATAGGCTCAAAATAGCTAATTTCTCTCTTTCTCTCTCTCTCTCTCTCTCTATATATATATTAGCATTAATATATGTAATCTGGATCCATATATACTAGTTGAATGGATATTTCTTATAAGTCCTAATTTGAGGAGAGATGTTCTTCTTAGTGTAACAAGCTATGCCTCCAATGCCTTGGTGACAAGATTGCTTATTCCATATGGAGCATAAGACAAATCCTTCTATTCTAAGGACCTTAGATTCTTCATGCTCTCAAGTTTCAATTAGTGATATAGTAAGAATTTCATTTGAAATCCAACTTAACTTGGGATTAGGAATAAGAGAAAATAAAAAACATCTCAAATTCCTATTTATTATTAGCTTTTTAGTCTCTATCTTAACTGACATGCTTTCTATTTTAACTGGCATGCTTTCTATTTGTAGTTTTTGACTATCTTCCTTCCTTGGCTGCTTTTGAATTTCATTTCTTAATTGACTTGATTTTATAAATATTTTTGAAAATATAAAAATACCAAATCCTTACTAAATTTTTTTTTGTAATATATATATATATATATATATATATATATATATATATATATAAATTTTTTAAACATTAACAAAAAATCCAAAAGTTATGTTTACTATATTCGAGACTTGGTACGAAAAATTAAAATAACATGTATTTGAAGAATATTTCTTTATTCTCATCAACGATGAAATGCATAGAGAAGTGAAAATACATAATATGATTCTTTATTATTATATAATTTTCTATACACATTGGCCCAAGTGCATCATGGGCATTTGGCTTTTCATAATAATGGTAATCTGATTCCACATTCTGTGAGCATCTTGTGTGACTAATGATTCATGTATAATATTATATGATAAATGGCTCTTTGGATACATTGAACCAGGCTGAGTCTTTTCAGCTCTGAACAGTATTTCTCAGCAAAAGAAAATCAAACAATATCGGGAAGATCGATTGACGTGCCAGTAGAACGTGAAAGGGGCAGATGATCACATGCTACTCTGAAACAAGCACATGGATTTTGTACCCGTTGAGGACAAGTTCCCCATGCTCCCAGGAAAATGCATTGCACTTAGATTATGCCTCCAAATTTTGGGCATGTCATGAGTTCAGGGAATCCTTCACTGCCAAACCCTAACGAGTCCAGGGAATCCTCCACTGCCAAACCCTAATTTGAAGACTATCTATCTATCTATATATAGAGAGATGAATGGAGCAATATATATACATATATATCTATTTTTATATATAGATGAATTGAGATGATTATGTGAAGAGTTTTGATTGCTCGTTGTCGCTTAAACTACGAGTTTTGTTACGAAACACAGAGTGTAGAGATGGTATCGAGGAAGGAGGAGAAGGTCCAGCACCCCAATTCAAAGCAGCAGGTGGAAAACATGATCAAGCGCAACAAGCTCACAGCATTCAAGAACACAGTGAGGGGAGAAGATACCGCGATCGCTACAGGCATCTTCATGCTCGCTTGCATTGCACTTTCTAAGCAATGCAGGTTTGAGGATCAGTAGAACATTATCAAAATCAACACCTCTTCAAATTTCTCTGTACTCATGAGAAGTCGATTCTCTTATATTATAAGACTTCAACTGTTGAGCCGAGTAAGTTTGGATTCTTCGGCTGAGTCCATCATGTAGACTTGTTGCATGCATGCAGAGGCAGCACCTAGTGCCTATTTTGTTATGCGTTTCCTTTCTTACTGATCAGTTTGCCTATGTATCCTCAGTCTGAATTTGGCTCATGTTTTCCTAATCTTTGATATGATTTTGTGAACAAGCTTTTCTTCACGTCCAAATATTTGCTGAAGCCATCGTTAACGCAGAGCCTTGTGGTAAGTTATATATAAGTTATAATTATAGTAGTTTGTGATAAACCTGAACTGTAGGTTTGTTATGTATGTTTGAGTGAAATATGTATGTTTGATTGAATTTCCTTACTAAGAACATGTGTTTTATTATCAGAAGTCATAAGTTCATTTGGGAGGATATCTACACTTCTGTAAATTTCTGTAGTTAATGTATAACTATGTAAATTTTAAAATTAAAAAAATATTGTAATTTATCTTATCATAGATCACTATGGCACTTGCACTAGTATTCTGGTAAATAATCAAAACAATAACAGCCATCCTGACTTAGAGATGACACATGCTTACAAGTTTAGGATGGTTTTGAAATTTAAGGGCTTGGCTTGAAAACATGCATATTACAGCAACGAAATTTTTTTATTATAATTTATCTTATCATATCATTTAACTATGGAATTGCACTATCTGCGAGATGTAGAATAGTTGGTGGCGGGGTATGGGTATGGTTAAGACTCTTCCTAAGCTGGAAGGTCGCCCGTTCTAATCGTTCTAATCTCATCGGAGACAAAAAAATCCAATCATGTTAAGGGTTGGTGCAGTCCAGGCCGGGTGCCATACCCAGGTAATTTTGACGGCTTAGATGCCCCTGGTTTGTGGTTACTTAGCCAATAACAACCCTGCTAGTCAGAAGTTCCACCACTTTGCCAACAAAATGAGACATGCTTACAAGTTTAGGCTGAATTTGAATAATAAATAATGGGATGACTGGTCAGTGGTTAAGAAGAGACGGGAAATGAACAAACCCTGATCAGTAAAGATATTTATAAAGACAATAATCCAGGTCTCATAAAAGCATAACAGAATGGCATTAGTTTCCTTGTCTTTATTTGCGGACATTACTCCAAATTTTGAGGATTGGATTTCGTCAATATAAGCAGTTAATTATTCTAGATTATCAAATCAGATGGAGTTGACAAATGGAAAAAGAGTCTTAGAATGTCTCATACTTAATGGTGTTGGCTGCCACTTTTTACAAAAGAAAACGAAGTATATTCAAAAGGCAACTCATCATTCACACCATTTCAATTAAATCAATTTGGATGTGAAGCTCTGGTCATATATGACAGCTTTTTCAATTTGGTTATGTTTAAAGATTGGGATGCTATATTTACAGAGAATCACTGATTCTCTTTTGTTGGATTATATAGGAGCTTATTTTAGGTATTAGATTTGGGTATCTAACTTTAAAAACTCAAAAAAATAAACTTATTTAAAAGTGATTAAAATACTTTTAAGATTAGTTTTAGAAACTCCAATCACTTAAGCTACCTCACAAAACATATTATATATACAAATATAAATGATAATATGATAAGCAAAAATGTTTCTACAAAGATTCTATTAAGTTTAAATAAAGGAGGCACTTCTCCTCCCTGCCCTTCTCGTTCAGGTCAACAGACATTTCAATAGAGTATCCTCGGAGATTTTTAATTATGTTTTGAAAGAAGTTTCCAAACCCTCAGCTAACAGACACAGATCTTTCAAAAATGTTGTGAAACCAACTTTTGAACATCAACGCTCTCAAAATAATTTAAAATATGTCTGCTGCATTTTCAATTACTACATGCATTGATATATCACATATCAGATCATGAATATAATATAGGAAGCCATCCATGAAAAACAAAGTTAGAAGGCCACGACGTGGCTAATATGTTTCATTCAAAAATATATATTAGTTTTTTAATAATTTATCAATTTAAAGTAAACTCAAACCCTAAAAATTAATTCCAAAGCAAAACATTTATATATATATAAATGACAAATCAACATAATCATAGATTATGAAAACTTAATATATACTTTAACGAATGAATGCTTTAAAGATTTAATGTCAAAGTCAAAAAATCTTATATCTATATATATCAAATCAATAAAATCATAGGTTATAAAAGATTAAATATATATTTTAAGTATTGTAAATAAAATCATAGATTATGAAAACTTAAATATATACGTCAAAGTATTGTAAAGTTGGTGTAAAACAATGAAGTCTTCCCATTCTTGCATTATCTTATATTCCAATTCGCAAATTAATACTTTGATAACTAGTAAATACTAATGTCAATCGTTGATACTCTTATAACTAGTAAATGCTAATGTCAATCGTTGATGGAGCTTCTCAACAAATAAATTATGGTTTAGGTTTATACCTATATAGAATATAAGTGACCACGATGATCATTGATACTCTATTTCATAATTATTTAAAAAATAATAATTTAAGCATACAAATACTTGATAAAATAAATTAATTTGGTGTATTATAAACTATTTCTCAATTATTTAACTAAAATTTATTTTAAATATATAAATACCATATATTATCAAATAAATTAGTTTGATATACCATCAATTATTTAGTAAGCTTTTCAACAAATAAATTATGGTTTAGGTTTTGTATATATAAATGACTACTATGATCATTTATAATCCATTTCATAATTATTTAAAAAATAATAATTTAAATACATAAATATAACATATTGATAAATTTTAATTTATTCAATATATTATAAATTATTTAACTTAATTCTAATTTAAATACATAAATACAATATATTAATAAAAATAAATTAGTTTGGTTAGCTGTATTCCTTTTATTTATAATGCAAAATATAAACCACTTCAATGTAATGGTGTCATAAATGGTTTATTGTGAAGTGTTTATTATGGAAGTATGTATTGCCTTATATTTTATGTCATAATAATAGATTCACTCATCTCATAAATCCACTCATCTCAAGCTTAAATTTCAAAGTCTTTAAATGTTTGTCGATTAAAAATTTGATGATGGTGACATTTTTTTTTATGTTTAAGTAGAAGGTAAAAGCATTCCTTTATAGATTTCCCAAAATTACCAACCTAAGAAGACTAAAGGTCTTGGAATAAAGAGAGACGATCACGTTCTATTACATGAACAAAAAGTTGTGAGTCATAGTTTGTTTGATGGTACTCATATAATGGAACAATGGATAACAGAGAGAGAACTGACGGTTAGCATAAATGAATACCCCACTAAAAAATACTACATGACTTAACTGAATATAAAGAATGAGACCAAAATATTATTATTATTGTGATGGCTAATGCCCCTTACAAACTTTATCATATGATCAAAATTTACCAAAGGCCAAGATTTTTTTATAGGGATTCTGCTAGATATATTCATTTATTCAAAGGAATTTCCATCTTGTGATATGCAGTGTAAGTGTGGCAATATATCTGGTTTTGTTTCTTTGATTATGACCATTGAAATCATTATCAAATATAATATAAAGATCTTGCGAGTATGGAACATACTAGAAAATATATAAAACCATAAAACCAATACCAAGAAAACCCAAAACAAAGTGGAATTGAAAACTTGGATTTAAAAAGAATGGCCGCAATACTCTAACAGCCTAGAAGATCCCCATATGGACATTGGTATAATGGTTTCATTTCACCATAACAGATAAAGCCCGATCAATTCATTTCAATATAAAAATGTGTGGCCTTTAATATGAGGTAACAACTAGCAAATTTAAGACTAACAAAGTTTTTCTTTACCCCTATTTGTTTTAAGAATTTCATATGACTATTTAAATTTCAAATGACTAGAGTTTCACCATGAGACAAAAGTAGTAACTTGAATTGGAGATGTTTGAGAATGCATGAATGAGTCCTCATTTTCCTCATTTCATTAGTGATACTTCATAATCCCTTTAGAACTAGTTGTAAAGCTCATATATTAGACTCTTAGATCCAATTAACTTCGATTCTTAGGAATCACTGAAACTACTATTCAAAGCCAAGAAAATTATTGAGTAGGTAGCGCTACCAGCCTTCAATTGTGGGAAGTTCAAATGTGGATGCTTACAAATTGTGTGAAGTAGTGGAATGAATAGGTTACAAACATACAAGAACTTGAGAGAGTCCAATTCCGTTCATAGCTCCGCTCAAGCCCCTACCACCCACAAAAAATTAAATGAACAATCTATTGACTAACATTTTCTCTGAATCTGTGATACAAGTTCAAAAAATCTACGTAAATAATACCTCATAATCTTATTTTATATTGAAATTAATCAAATGAGATACGAAAATCAACAATACATGGACTGTGGAGCCTACCAAGAATCCTCCACGACTCCAACCTTGACATGACTACTACCAAAGATCATAAATTGTTTTCATTAACATCTATGCCATTTTCTATTATCGAAAGGTACTCATATTTATGACGATTAATCAAAATTGGTGAACGACAAATATACAAGTTTGAGTTTTTCATGCCGGTAGATGTTGACATTTAAAATCTAATTATCTTACATACAAAATACGTCCTACAACCTGTCAAATTATAGGGTTGAATGATATTATTTGGTTTATCATCCTTCTTTAATAAGGTGAAACGGTTAATATCATGTGGAAAACTCAATTACTTCTTGAATCTTTACAACCACTTAATTTGTGACCAGTGAACATTGATAGGCCCCAAGTTAAGTACCATGAAAAATTTATATGTTACTTGTTCTTCATCCATTTTCTATGCAAATAGGCCCCAAGTTAAGTGCCATGAAAAAGTTATATGCAACTTCTTATTCATCCATTATCTATGCCTTACCTACATGTTATCAGCTTCCTTCACTCTTTGTGCCCATGTTTCCAGATTGAGAGTTTACTTGGCATGCCATGCGAACTACACATTAGCTCGGCTCCCAAGTTCTAGATGGAGGAGTTTATTAAGATTTTTGAGGAGTTTATTAGGAGTTTGATTGTCAAATGCACGTTAGCTTGACTCCCATCTTCCAGATGGAGTTCGACTAAACCTTGTGCACATTAGCTTGACTCCCAGTTGCCAAATTGAGCTCGACTCTCACACTGACTGCACATTACCATGCCACTAAGTGCAATGATCACATGAGTTATTTTTTTTTATTTTTTTCCAACTACCACAAATTGCAGTTATCACATGAAGGGATGATTTTAAGGAACCATGTACTTATTTAAAAGTGTATAAATGTTGGTCAATATTACCAATTCTTAAAACACCAACTATAAAATGTTTGGCGATATTTTTAAAAATATATTTTAATTTCCAAGGTTTTTATATCGTCTATATAATAATTTGGCAATTTTTAGGGTGAAAAAAGTTTAGGTTCAAAATTGGGCAAAACAAGGCTTCAAAATATGCAAAATGGTGAATGGTTTTTGGAGAAAACCCACTAAAAATAGCCCATGGGCTAAATTTCGCCCCTAAAATTATCCCTGAGATTCACATGAGCTATTTTTTTATTTTTTTAATAATTGTTTATTATGAATTTTGAATGGACAATTAAGTGTGAAGAAAGTTTTTAGAAGCTTAAGAAAATGCTCACTAGTGCACCAGTTCTAAAAATTGTGAATCTAGATGAAAGTTTGTAGTATGTACAGATGCATGTAAACAAAGTATAGGCGGTGGGTTAAATCAAAATGGACAGGTTAGTTGTTATGAATCTAGAAAGTTAAAGAAACATGAACGAATCTATGCCAATCATGACTTAGAATTTGTTATGAATCTAGAAAGTTAAATGAACATGAAAGAATATATGTCACTCATGACTTAGAATTAGCATCAATTGTACATGCCTTAAAAATCGGAAAGAAATTTGAATTAAGGACTAGTCATAATGGATTAAAGTATTTCTTTGAACAATTTTATTTAAATGCAACACAAAGAAGATGGATGGAATTATTGTGTGAGTATTATTTTGACATTAAGCAAATCAAAGGAAACGAAAATAAGGTAGCAGATGCACTTAGTAGAAAAGTGCATGTGATGCATGTAGCTATTAGTACCGATACCTTATATTTACATGATAGAATAAAAGAAGCCAATAGTACAAATGAATTATTTCAATGGGTAAAAGCATAGTTACAACAACATGAAATAACACCTAAATTTGAAAACTATAAGTTGGAAAATGGAATACTTAAGTATAGGGATAAAGTCTATGTTCCTAACTCTGAAAACATAAGGAAATGGTTGTAAGAGTAGTAAGCGATGTTGCTTATGCGGGTTAGTAGGGTTATTAAAAAAAATAGAAGCAGCTAAGAAAGAATATTATTGGCCAGGAATGAAAAAGGAAATTGTGGAATACATAACTAGATTTTGGAATGTCACAAAGTTAACTTTGAACACAGACACCCCACATGATTCTTATAGCCTTTACAGATACCATATTTAAAATGGGATGTAGTTACAATGAATTTCTTCACAAAATTGTGTAAGGCAAGATCACAACATGATGTGATTATGGTAGTAGTAGACAAATTAACTAAAGGAACTCATTTAATTCCGCTTAATACAACTCATTTCATTCCGGTTAATGCAACTCATAAAGAAACTAAAATAGTAGATATCTACATCAAAGAAGTATATATAGTAAATGGTACTCCAAAAGCAATAATGTAAGATATAGATTCTAAATTCACAGGTAATTTTTGGAAAGGTTTGTTTGAAGGTTTTGGTACAGATTGGAACATGAGTACTTCATAACATCCACATACAGATGGAAATACAGAGAGGGTAAATCAGGTAATTGAAGATATGTTAAGAGTGTATGTAATGGATCATCCAACTCAATGGGAAAATTATTTACACCTAGTGTAATTTTCTTACATAATAGGTATCATTATTCCTTGAAAGTAAGTCATATTGAAGCAATGTATAGAAGAAAATGTAACACTCCTATCACTTCGGACAATTTGACAGACAAAGTTATTATTGGGCCAAAACTATTAAAGGATATGGAAGATTAGATGGTTAATATTAAACAAAATTTTAAAGAAGCACATGGTAGACAAAAAGTTATGCAAATAAAAAAATGATTTATAGATAGTTTTGGGTTGGGGAACATGTATTTTTAAAGGTTAAACCAAAGAAGAGTACTTTAAACTTGGGAAACTATTTTAAACTTGTAGTTAGATAATGCGGACGATTTGAAATCTTGGAAAATATAGGACCAATTGCTTATGAACTTGCTTTTCCTCCAAACATAAAAGTGCATAATGTGTTTCATGTGTCTTTGTTGAAAAAGTATGTGCATGATGCTAGGCATGTAATTGAATGGAATATNTATATTTTGTTGGCAGGTATACGTGATGTTGATTATGTTTCTATATTTTTTTTTATTAGGAGAACTAGAAGGACATTTTTCGGTGGATCATGTTGCTATCATGGGAAAGAAAGTCAAGTTGCTTGGGAATAGAGAAATATGAAAAGGCAAGGTCCAATGGACCCATTACAAACCTAAAGATACAGCTTGGGAAATGGAAGATGTGGCGAGGGAGGCATACCCTCATCTGTTTTGAAAAGTTTTGAAATTTTGCAACATGTATAAATAAGTATGCATCGAGGACAATCCACGGTTTAAGGGGAGGGGATGTAATACCCTTTGGTTTAGCCCATGGACATGTTATTATTATTTTCATGTTGTAACATTATGGCATGAGGTATCAAGACTATATTTTGCACATTATTATTATTATTATTATGTTATTATTATTATTATTATTAATTAATAAAATAAAACAATTGATATAGACCGATGCCACATAAAAGAGTATGAGGAACCATGATGTTACAAGCAAGGGAAAGTGGGAAAGCGTTATCCTAAGTGTTTGTGTCTATGTTGGTTGACCCTCTTGACTTATGCACCCTCTTATCTTGTGTTTCTCCTTGATTTTATTATTTTGGGATGGTTTTTATTAACATTGTAGTCACTCTTTCTCCTAGTGCACCCCTTTGAGTTCCACTTGGTATTGCCCCTCAAGAGAGTTGTAAGTCCTCCTTAGTTGTTTTCTATTGTGGGAAAGTATCTCCTCTTGTAACTCTCTCTCTCCCCCAACTCGATTTCTCCATAAGGAATTTGAATTGGTTGGTGTCTGCTTCATTTTCTCTCTCTCTTGATTTTTGGCTTCATTTTCCTTGCTTCTTGCTTCTTGTTTTTGGTTCTTGGCTTCATTCTCTAGGTTCTTGGTTCACTCATTCATGTGAATTTCTCTTTGGCACTTGGATATTCGATTTGTTTCCCTTGGTATCTGTGAGAGCCCGCGATCTAGTGGCATTTTTAGATAGTTGGTACATCCTTGTTAATCATGTGCCTGAGTAGAGAGAATCATTTGTTTCTAATCTATCTGTCCTAAAGCTACTTTTCTTGGATTGGAAGTGATGTGGAACCCACTTGTCATTGGATGCAGTTGGACTGATGGTAGATTATTGTTTTATTGAGTCTACCTATCCTAGAGATGTATGTCTGATATTGGAAATAGTGGGATCTATTTTCCACTGTAATACAGTTGGACTAATGGTAGACTTGTGACTATCTATCCTGGAGCTACTACCATGGATTGGAAGAGATGTGGAATCCACCTGCCATTGGATTTGTGGTTGGACCGATGATAGTTGGGTTTTATGGTTGAGTGCACTCTTTCTTGTGGCATCATGGTTCCGGATTGGGGGTGACCTACGCAAAGAAATATTTGGCTTGTACAGAGTCTACATATGGGTGGAATGTGGCACGATCGATTTCAGTTGTGGGAATTGCAAGATAAGTGGTTGTATAAATTATTTATATGGGTTATTTGTTTTTTGTCTGGTATATATGTGTGTGTGTGTGTGAAATATTTGATCGAATGTGTGAATCAAATGTAACAAGGCATTTTCTATGATTCTGGTTTTGGGACTTTGCAAGAGAAATGTTTGTTAAAATGTATGTAAGACTCCTATGCTACATATATGATTTTTATGTATCTCATAATATTGGTAGAATGTGTTATTTTAATGTGGAATAGTTTTATGAGGTCTATGTATTCCAATTGCAATGAATCCATTCTTTTTTCAATTACTAGTTTTTTCAAAAAACTAGTTGTAGTTGGATAAATGATACTTCGCAGGAAAAGTGTTTGTTAAAATGTCTATGTGAGTTTATTTAATTAAGAAATCATATTTTAATCTAATATGTTTGACTAAATTTTTTAAATATACTCCAAGATAGTCTATGAGATTTTTTACCATGATCCTAGTTCATTTCTCGAACTCTCAGTCTTTTCAGAGAGGCTGTCATAGCTAGATTTGGGATTTGAAATGTGTATTGTATATGAGTATGAAGATAAAACCATATGAATGTAGATGACCTCTAATATATTGTTCATAACTTCTGACCATCAATTCCTTATTGTTGAATTTCTTTTGAAAACTAGAATTGGAAACTAGCCTTGAAACGGTGAAATTGGTAACTAGCTTTTGGATTTGAAACTTTGGTTTTGGTAAAAGATGTATGTACAACCATATGCTTTGTTTTTGGTCATTTATTTTTGCTATAGAATGTTATTTTCTATATGTGTACCTTTAATTCTATGTGCCTCATAACCGAGAACAATTGGTTTGATTGAATTCCTAACAATGTTTATTAACTAATTGTGTTGATTGAACTTGAAAGATTCTTCGTTCGTATCAACCTGCAAAAGTACTTTTATTTTGATGTACATGCATGTTTATTTATGCACATAATGGATTTAGGTCCACTTTTTGTATATTTGGTATGGTTGTGCATCTCAAATGCACAAGACTAGTTGTTTGTGTACTGAAACTAATTGATTAGTCTAGGTATCTCATTTTCATGTTTATTATGTTTAATTATTTAAAAAATGGTTATTTGATCATATTTACATGGATGTAGGTGTTAATTAGCCATTGGGATTGATAAATTGCATTAATTAGTTGAACACATTATTTTATGCTAAGTGTAGTCATTTGTAAGTTAATCCTTAATTAGAGCATTAATTACCTTAATTAACTAGTTAATGACATATTGTTAGAAATGACCTTTTTGGGTGCAAGTAACCCGAGTTATGGATGGGGATAGATGTATAATGATGTTATATAGTGTTGGATAATATTTTCCATCATTGTTTTAGTTGCTTGCTCAAATGTAATTTTTTTTTAATAATTTGTGATTGTGGATTTTTTATCATAATTAATTTGTGAAAACTGAAATTAAATATTTATTCTATTTGTGGTTGTGATTAAAATTTGCAATTATCCTCTTAGAGATAATGACATGTCCCTAAGTCTATTTCATAGCCCCAGGGAACATTACATTAATTCTCTTGCTTTTTTAGGGTTTTGTTCCCATATTTCCCATTCTTCTTATGGCTCAACGTGGAACTTGTTAGGATGCGAATCCACAATAGGATATGGTGGGGACGTAATTTGTTTGGCATGACCTCTACCATTGTTCATGACTATATTTCATTTTCCTTCCTCATTTAGCTCCGCCTCCATACTTCTTTTTTTGGCACATGCTTTCCCAAAATGTCCACACTGATGGCATAGCTTAAATTTGAAGTAGATTTGTTCATAAGACTTTTTGGAGATGCATAAATCTGTCCATTGAAATTTTTATTTTCTCTAGCAACCCTTTTTCCAAATCGACTTCTACACAAATCCTAACACATGAGAAAAGGGAAGGCTTTGGTTCTGCCTTTTTGATGGACTTGCCTTGAGGTCTTTGTCCCCCTAACAATGGAGAGAAAGGCGGTAAAGCGTGACCTGACCCAGATAGAGATCGCTGAGGGAATGTATTTTTCTAGGTCAAAAGAGGAATTCCAATAGTTCCAATACATTCCTCTTGGGCCAATGAAGGATGGTCCATTCTTCAAGATCAAATCCCTCAAATCCCTCTCCTCTTTGTGTTCAAATAAAAAAAAAGCTTTTCCACATAAATTCTGCACCACCTCGCCTTTGATCAACGACCTCCAATTCCTGTTCGGCCAAGATTCTATAATATTGGGAGACGACCATAATCGTGTGAAATGGCCAATTGACCATTTCTCTCACAATGCTATTATTTTGCTTTTTGTTGATGTTAAACCAAGTTTTACTTCTAGGGATTCAACTAACTTCGCAAATCTCGAGTCCTTGTCACACGACGGCTTTGGATTAGATGTTGAAGAAGCAACAAGAGATCATTAATAGTTTGCATCCAAAGACCCCCTGGCTCAGGCTCCGAAGGAGCGGCCATGAAATTGAACGCCGTAACCCTAGGAGATAAGCAAAAATATATTTTTGAAAAGTAAAAGATGTGGTGTTTTTAAATGGAGCAAGTCAGAATTTGGTTGGTGGTTGTGGTATAGTTTTTCACATGTCTAATCATAACTCCTTTCATCTTTGTGCAAATATTAGGCAGGTCTCTAATAACTCTAGTGAGTTTATGATAGTTTTTTGGGTTAATCTCTTGGGTAGGTTGGGTGCAACTCATTGCTTGTTTATGACGATTCTTGGTTATCAATGTCTTTAATAGAGTGTTTCACAATCAAAATATTAATTTGAGAACTTTGATTAAATAGCTCTATCCTTGAGGACATTTCTAAAACTTTCTCTCAAATTGAAACATACTTTTTGGGAACATAGAATTTCTCACAATTAACTTTGATTGAATAGCTCTATCCTTTAGGACATTTCTAAAACTTTCTATCAAATAGAAACATACTTTTTGAGAACATAATCAAAGTGCTAACAAGTTATCAAAATTTGAATTTCAACATATGTTTTGAAAACATAATCAAAAAGCTAACAAGTTATCCAAAGAGGATTTTGATAACCAAATGTGAAGATAGAGATGTTATTGAATAGGGGTAATTACAATCTAAAATCACACAAAAATAACTTTTAAGACTCATAAATTAAAATATGCATAGATCAATCTTAAACCATGAATAAATGCTAGAGTGAATAACTGAAAGCTCCAAAAAAGCATGGTTGCATAACATATTCAAGGCTATCATATATGTAGCTTTTGCCCAGATAATCTACATGAATTTCATTCCATCCACTAGGATTCCAGTGATTCCAGCTTAAAAAAATCTAAAATAGTATTATAATAACATGTATAGCATTGGCCTGGGGGCATCATGGGCATGCAGGTATCATGGTCGAGGAGAAGGAGTTATACGTGCTTTTCCTTTAGATTCATAGTTCACAATTTTCACCTTTAACGGTTCTGAACAAATACAGTCACGGACTCAATCCAGACATGAAATACAAAAATTAATGGACGCGTCAGTCGACGTGAATGGGGGGCACCTGCTCACATGCTACGCACATGGTTTATGTTACCGATCAACGCAAATATTGCCATTACAATGAATCCTATCGGGCAAGGCAAAGCAATGCATTCAGATTTTGCTTCCAAATTTTGGACATGTCATAATTTCAGGGCATGATCCCGTGACAAAATTCAGGGTATCATCCCATGACAAACCCTAACTATAAAATTGGGTGTGACTGTTGCAATATATATGCATTCATTAATGTTACCGTGTATATATTTGTGTAGGTGAATTGAGATGATTGTGCGTTTTCAAGAAGTTAAAGGGAGCTTTGGTTGTTACTTGTTCTCATTACTAAACACTGAGTGCAGAAATGGTTTCAAGGAGATCAGTATATGGGAAGGAGCAGCCAAAATCGAAGCAGCAGGTGAAAAACATAATAAAATGCAATAACATGACAACATTCAAGAGTACAGTGAGGGGAGAAGAGAAGATTGCTACAGGCATCTTTCTGCTCTTCGCTTGCGTTGTGTCGTTTGTATAATTAATCCAGGCCGCTCATACAAGAATCAGCATATTGTAATGTCTACTCAGAAAATTTAAACTGAGTAAATTTTGGAATCCTCAACCGAGGTCATCATGTAGACCATTTGCATGTATGTAAACCTGATGCAGCAGCAACTTGTGTTTTAAGATTTCAGATTTACTCTAAACTACAGAATGTAAATTTTATTTCTGCTAAACTTATCGATATTTTGTGTTGCATACCCATTTATGTTGAGTTCTTAGTTTTCTTCTTGTTCTATTTCTATTTTTATTATTATTCTCTGTGAGAGTTCTTCAAATATGAATATACTTTTATTTTTTTATTAAAGAATGATAAGGTAAAAATATTAAGTTAAAGTCAGCTTAGTCCATTTTTAATAATAAATAAATGTTATAAAGCAAAACTTGAATCTAAGTAAGGAGGAGAACCAACATTCTTTCAAACTCTACAATCTACAAATTACTTGATTAAGAAATATCAGGTCAGATTTCTAAACTGGCGAAGGTCACAAAAAAGATAAGATTTGAATCCCAATACGGTTCCTCCTTTGGAATGTTTAAAAAAATTCAATTTCATTAAACTGAATTTTTAAATTTAACTGAAAAATCAATTTCAAAATTTTATTGGTTTCATGTTTTTCTTTCTCAAATAATCTGTTTTCCTATAAATTAAAGGAACAGAAAATATGATTTTAATTTTAAATAATAATATAAAATCAAAAGCATTTAATATGTGCCAAGTTTCTTTTTATGCAATAACTCTTATAATCTAGTAAAAAAGTGGCTCTCGTTTTCATCTCATGATATTTTTTACTTTATTATTTTTTTGGCATTTTTATTTGCATTCATCATAAGATATAAATTTTATTAAAAAAAAATTATATTAATATTAATATATTAAATTAATATTATTGAAAAAATAAATATTATATTTAATGTGAGTGGTGGTGGTTAACCTTCAATGAGACCAGCTTGGTATATAAAACTTTAAGATAAAAGAAATGAATTATTTAGTGTAAAATTTTATTCCTATGTTAAAAAATCTTAGAAAGAAGTCTTTGTAGGTTGTCATTGATTTGTTATGTCACAAAGTTATGAGGGTTTATATTGAGTTATTTTTTATTTTTTTATAATTGTTTATTATGAATTTTGAATGACTCCTAGAAAATCAATGGCACACTTGCCTCATCCTCCTTCAATTTAAAAAACACATAGATGGTACTCCACCCCAAAATTCTAACATATAAATTCCTATTGGTGTAATTATGGAGATATGAATATCTTTGTAAATAATAAAAATATAAGAAATAGCTCCAAGTGGTAGTTCCGTTGGTTGGTGTTTCTGAATCCGAGACATAAATAGTCCAGGTGGGAGGTTCAATTTTATGGGTATTTCGGAGCCTATAGGGTGATGCCCCTTTAAATGCCCCCTAGGAATTGTTAATGTTAGGTCAAAGTCACTACGAATCATACCACAAAATATATATATATATTGTTCACCCAAATAAAAAATGTTAACCGTACTCAAAGAACATCAACTTTATGCTAAGATAAATAAGTGTTCTTTTTACCAGAATAAGTTTCACTAATTAGGACACATTCTATAGGTATATCAGTAGATCCAAAAAATATAGCCGCTATTATGAATTGACTAGAACCTAAGAATGTGTGAGAGGTAAGATCTTGTATGGGATTAGCAAGTTATTGTTGCAGGTTTATGTAGGGATTTTCAAACATAGCACATCCGATAAATTCATTACAAAAGAAAGTATAAAATTTGAATGGACAATTAAGTGTGAAGAGATTTTTCAGAAGCTTAAGGATATACTCACTAGTGCACCAGTTCTAAAAATTGTGAATCTAAATGAAAGTTTTGTAGTATGTGAATATGCATTTAAACAAAGTATAGGCGGTAGGTTAAATCAAAATGGACATGTTATTTGTTATGAATATAGAAAGTTAAAGAAACATGAACAAATCTATGCCACTCATGACTTAGAATTTGTTATGAATCTAGAAAGTTAAAGGAACATGAAAGAATATATGTCACTCATGACTTAGAATTAGCAGCAATTGTACACGCCTTAAAAATTGGAAAGAAATTTGAACTAAGGACTAATCATAATGGATTGAAGTATTTGTTTGAAAAACATGATTTAAATGCAACAAAAAGAAGATGGATGGAGTTATTGTGTGAGTATGATTTTGACATTAAGAAAATCAAAGGAAACAAAAATAAGGTAGCAGATGCACTTAGTAGAAAAGTGGATGCGATGAATGTAGCTATTAGTACCGGTACCTCGTATTTACACGATAGAATAAAAGAAGGCAATAGTGCAAATGAATCATTTCAACGGGTAAAAGAATAGTTACAACAACATGAACTAACACCTAAATTTGAGAACTATAAGTTGGAAAATGGAATACTTAAGTATAAGGATAAAGTCTATGTTCCTAACTCTGAAAACATAAGGAAATGGTTGTAAGATTAGTACAAATGATGTTCCTTATGCGGGTCACTAGGGTTGTCAAAAGGAAATAGAAGTATCTAAGAAATAATATTATTGGCTAGGAATGAAAAGGAAATTGTGGAATACATAGCTAGATTTTGGAATGTTAGAAAGCTAACTTTGAACACAGACACCCCACAAGATTCTTACAGCCTTTACAGATACCAGATTGAAATGGGATGTAGTTACCATGGATTTCATCACAAAATCGTGTAAGGAAAGATCACAACACAATATGATTATGGTAGTAGTAAATAAGTTAACTAAAGCGCCTCATTTCATTCCAATTAAGACAACTCATAAAGAAACTAAAATAACAGATATCTACATGAAAGAAGTATATATACTACATGGTACTCCAAAAGTAATAATGTTTGATAGAAGATTTGAAATTCACTTGTAATTTTGGAAAGGTTTGTTTGAAGGTTTTGGTACATATTTGAACATGAGTACTTCATATCATCCACATACAGATGGAAATACAGAGAGGGTAGATCAGGTAATTGAAGATATGTTATTAGTGTATGTAATGGATCATCCAACTGAATAGGAAAATTATTTACACCTGGTGTAAATTTGCTTACATAATAGGTATCATTATTCCTTGAAAGTAAGTCATTTTGAATCAATGTATAGAAGAAAATGTAACACTCCTATCACTTGGGACAATCTGACAGACAGAGTTGTTATTGGGCCAAAACTATTAAAGGATATGGAATATTAGATGGTTAAGATTAAACAAAAATTTAAAGAAGCACATGGTAGACAAAAATGTTATGCGAATCAAAAAATGATTGATAGATAGTTTCGGGTTGGGGAACATGTCTTTTTAAAGGTTAAACCAAAGAAGAGTACTTTAAACTTGGGAAACTATTTTAAACTTGTAGCTAGATAATTTGTGGACCCTTTGAAATCTTGGAAAATATAGGACCAATTGCTTATGAAATTGCTTTTACTCCTAACATAAAAGTGCATAATGTGTTTCATGTGTCTTTGTTGAAAAACTATGTGCATGATGCTAGGCATGTAATTGACTGGAATACGATACACATAAATTGTAACAAATATGTTTTTACTTTGCACTAGATGATGTATATGATATGAAATTTGGTTATGTAGCATATTTTGTTACTAATCACATTATATATATATTGGGTAGGTATACATGATATTGATTATGCTTATATATATATATATATTTAGGATTAGGTGGAACTAAAAGGACATTTTCCGGTGGATCCTGTTGTCTTCATAGACAGGAAAGTCAAGTTGCTTAGGAACAAAGAGATATGACAAGTTAAGGTCCAATGGACCCATTACAAACCTAAAGATCCATCTTTGGAAATGCAAGATGTGGTGAGGGAGGCATACCCTCATCTGTTTTGAAATTTTGCAGCATGTATAAATAAGTATGCATTGAGGATGATCCATGGTTTAAGGGGGAGGGGATGTAATACCCTTTGGTTTATCCCATGGATATGCTATTAATACTTTAATGGTGTGACATTATGGAACGAGGTGTGAAGACTATGTTTTGCACATCATTATTATTCATTAATAAAATAAAACAATTGATATAGACCGATGCCACATAAAAGAGTATGTGGAACCATGATGTTACAAGCAAGGGCAGGTGGGAAAGTGTGATCCTAAGCATTTTTGTCTATATTGGTGGACCCTCTTGACTTATGCACCCTCTTATGTTGTGTTTCTCCTTGATTTGATTATTTTGGGATGGTTTTTATTAAAATTGTAGTCACTCTTTCTCCTAGTGCACCCCCTTGAGTTCGACTCGGTGTTGCCCCTCGAGAGAGTTGTAACTCCTCCTTATTGGTTTTCTATTATGGGAAAGTAACTCCTCTTGTGACTCTCTCTCTCCCCCAACTCGATTTATCCATGAGGAATGTGAATTGGTTGGTGTGTGCTTTGTTTTCTTCTCTCTTGATTTTTGGATTCATTTTTCTTTCTTCGTGGTTCTTATTTTGGGTTCTTGGTTCACTCATTCATGTGCATTTCTCTTTGGCACCTGGGAATTTGATTTGGGGTGTGTGCAAGAATAGTGAGGGACCTTTTAGATGAAATCCTACTTCTTGGAAACATGCTCATGATACATAAAAGAAAAACAAACTCATGTTATGTAGTGCTTGGTTTGGTTAATCTTGAGCCTGGCATGTCATATGACATGTAGGTTAGGCTAGGAAAAACATGGACGTGTTTTATAGTTACAAAATTTGTATGCATTATGGAGAAGAAAAACATGCACGCATTTTGGAGAAGCAAAACACGCACGTGCTTTAGAGAAGCACAACACGCACGCATTATGGAGAACCACAAAAAATGGTTTTAGTATGTGGCTAGGGAAATGGATAAAAACAATAGTTTGCATCATCAATACTTAGGACCTATAGTAATATTTTAGCATCATCAAGAACAACATCTCAAACAACCATGCCTAACCTCACAAGAGCATAATTTTTCTTTTTGTTGTAATATGGACACAATTAAGAGGTTTTAAGAACTAAGTATGGGTCATAGTCCCTTGAGCATGCTTGTGGAGGAAAATAAAAAATTGTGTCCTAAAGGTATCTTTTAAGGCCTGAGGTCCATGAACAAGGCATTGAATCTACACATAGGACCTCCGTATGTGATATTTTGCATCTAAGAGAGAATATGTAGTGCATTAGAATTCTCTTAGCACTAGAAACATATCCTAGACATGGTTGAGGGAGGAAACCTAGTCCTTAGGCCCTAAAGGAATCCTATAGACATATAGGGCCAAGAACAACACCTCAAACAAACACACATGATCTCTTAAGGGTATCCTCAACCTTTAAGTTTGGATATGGCCATGATTAGGATTGTTTTAGCATTAGATATGGAGGATAAGGTGCTAATCATGGTTGGTACATAAATATTTAATTTTAGGTTGTAAACCAGCTTTTAGGGCTCAAGGTCTATGCACGACACCTTGAATCACCATAGAAGACCTCTCATGTTGATAGCTTTTTTTTGAATGGGGACATGGGAACAATTAGGGGTTTCTAAGTACTATGTATGTGCCTTGGGACCTTAGAAATTATAAGGGAGGAAACCTAGGCCTTATCCCCTATAATATGCTTCTATCCATATAGAGACAAGAATGATGTGTTGAAAAACCTCAATAGATCCTTCCATGGTTTCATTTACCTTGAAATAAGGATACTAGTTCAATTGGCACATTTTTAGCACTAAGTACAGATATTAGGCCCCTTCACATGGGTAGGGGGAAACACTTGGTCCTTAGGCCTTAAAGGAAGTTGTTAACTATATAGGGCCAAAATTGATGCTTCCAACCACCTAGACATGACATTGAAAGTGAATCATTTGAATCTTCATCGGGATATGCATGCCATCATCATTTGTTGAGAACTAGGTATGCATCTCAAGGCCATGGACATGGTAAGGGGAGGAAACTATGGCCTTAGGCCCTAACTAAATCTTCTAGGCATCCAAGGATAGGAAGGATTCCTCAAAACAATCACACATGGCATCTCATAGATATATTTGGACTATGAATATGGATGTTAGTAGAATTAGGTGGTTTTGAGTAGCAAGTATGGGACCTCTGAGAAATGATTGAGGGAATATACTCGTTCCTTAGGCCATAATGGAATATTTGAGGAACCCATGTTAATGAACAATTCCTTAAATCACCACAAATGACTTTCTCAAGGCATGATTGGTCTCCAATAAAATATGCGCATGACTTTAAGAGGTTTTGAGCATTAGATATGGGTATTAAGGCCTCAACATGGTCAAGGGAGGAAATCCAAGACTCGATCCCTAAAGAATATTTTTCACATATATGGATACACATGTGCCTTAGTCACTAACCCTATGTGCCTTATTCACTGGCCCTCACTGCCTTTATATTTCAATCTCTCACTATATTTATGTGTATGTGTGTGTGAATTTACCCCTTCTCTCTCTCAAAACCTCCCTCTCTCTCTCTCTATGTGTGTGTGTGTGTGTCCCTCCCTCACTCCCCATCTCTCAAAACCTATATCCACCTTATTTATACCTCCCTCACTACTCCTTATTACATCAATCTCTCTCTATTGCTCCCCCTCTCCCCTCTCCCCTCTTCCGTTGTTTCTCACACCTTCCCCCCTCTCTCTACCACACAATCTCTCTCTCTCTATATATATATGTGTGTGTGTGTGTGTGTGTGTGTGTGTGTGTGTGTCTCCCTCCCTCATTCACCCTCTCTCATAACCTCTCTCCACCTTCACTATAACTCCCCCACTTTCCCTCCCTCCACCACTCTCTCTCTCTCTCTCTATCACTAACCCCTCTCTCTCTCTCTCTTTGTGTGTGTGTGTGTATTTGTGTCTCCCTCCCCCTTTTCTCTCTCTATATATTTGTGTGTGTGTAACTCCGTCACCCCCCCTCTCTCATAGTCTCTCTCCACCTTCTATTTACCTCCCTCACTATACCTCCCTCCATATCAATCTATCTATCATTCACCCCCCCTCCCTCTTTATCGCTCACCCCTGTGTGTGTGTGTCTCCCTCCCTCACTTCCCATATCTCATAATTTCTCTCCACCTTCTCTATACCTAACTCACTATCGTTCCCTCCATCACTCTCTCTCTATTTATCACCCCTCCCCCTCTCCCTTTGTTGCTCACCCATTCCCCTCTCTCCCACATAATATTTGTGTGTGTGACCCCCCTTCTCTCACAAACTCCATCTTTCTTTCCCTCTCTCTCCACCTTCTATTTACCTATCTTTATCAATATCTCCCTCCCTTCTCCCTTGATTACTAGCCCTCTATGCCATTATTCCTCTCTCTCTCTCAAATTGTATCCCTCCCTCCCTATTTATTTTCACCCTCCCTCTCCATGTTTCTCTCTTTCACAACCTCCCTCTCTCTCCATCTCTCAACCATCAACCGTCTGTCTTTGACACCATCTCTCTCTCTCTCTCTCTCTCTCTCTCTCTCTCTCTCTACATGTGTGAACCTGACCCCTTTTATCCTTGTGTCTACCCCCCCACCACCCCTCACACACACACACCTTCTATCGCTCCCTCAATATCGCTTTCCTTCAATCTATCTCCATCCCTCACTCACCCCCCTCCTCGAGTCCTCCCTCTCTATATTATTCTCTCTCACAATCTCTCCACATCACTCTCTCTCTCTCTCTCTCTCTCTTCTTCTTCTTCTTCTATGTTTTCAAATCATCCCTTCTCCTAAACCCCCTACCTCATTATGACCCCTATTCTTTGTTTTATTTCATCTCATTCCCATCTCTTCAATTCCCCCCTCCTTTGCCTCTCTCATCCAACACATCTTGTTCCTCATATAATACTCCATATCCACCTTTCCATTGATCACCAATCCTCTTTCTCATCAAACCATCACCCACTTCCTCTCCTCCACCTTATCCCCCTTCATCACTCAAGTCTCGTGTACTGCTTCTAACCCTATATGTCTTCAACACCTATTCTCCTCCTAATAATTCTCTCAATCCCCACTCTCCTTCACCCTTGTAACCCATAATGTTTCGGTTTCATTCATCTTTCTCCACTTGAATTTACAACATCCTCTTAGGAAGTTGACCCTTCCCCACCCCCTCTCAACTATTAACCATCCCCACTTGAACTTCCAACATCGTCCTAGGCCCTTGACCCTTCCCCACCCCCTCTCAACTATTAACCATCCCCACCTGAACTTCCAACATCCTCCTAGGCCCTTGACCCTTCCACAACCGAGTCTAAACTATTATCCATACATTTGATATATTACATATAGTGGTAGATTTTTAGATCTACAAAATGTGTGCACGTTATAGAAAAACATAATGCATGCGCATTTTGTAGTTCTATAACATGCACATGTTTTGTCGTTCTATAACACGTGTGTGTTTTGTAGTTCTATAACGTGCACATGTTTTCAAATTCTACAAGGGTGGGAGATGTAATTTGAATTTAAAGATGCCAATTCAATTGCTTGCATGTCACAAATAGTCCTATGTGTATGGTTTGGAGTTTGCTTCGGTAATACCAAACCTGTGCTATGGTATATGATAAACCATAGCTAATTGGGAATTTCTTCCATTTTTTGAAGAAGTCGTTGTTTACGCACTCGTTACAGTATGCTACACAATCATTTTTGACGAAATCTTAAACATAAATAGCATTTTTTCTGCGGATTCTAAATATGTAATTTTATTAAAAAATTTTATATTTTCCTATTTTTTTTCAATTTCTATTGTGTCCTAACTCCTTTACTCAAAAAACATGTTGTTTGTAATATCCCAAATTTTTGACCTAACACTTATGGGAATAAGACCCATTGCTTATGATGTTGCTTTGATGTTTTATTTTGTATATTGGGCATAAGACCCCACTGCACATGAGAATGATGATTTGTTTGATATATTGGTCGTAAGCCAATTGCACATGTTTTATGTATATGATTTCATGTGTTGGGCGTGGACCCTGAAGCACATAATTGATGAGATGTTTGTGTTGAGCGCAAGCTCTGAGGCACATGAGTATTTGATGTTTTTTGTTGAGTGAGAAACTTTGGAGCACATGAGTATTTGATGTTTTTTGTTGAACGAGAAGCTTTGGAACACATGATTATTTAATGTTTGCATTGAGCAAGAGGCTCTGGAAAGCATGCGTATTTTAAATGTTTATGTTGAGTGAGAGGCTATGGAGCACATGAGTTATGAAACCTTTGTGTTGAGCATGAAGATCCGAAGCACATGAAAATATAATAATTGGAAGTGTTGGGCATAATCCCCGGAGCATTCCAAGTTGATGTTGAGCATAATCTCTGGAACATTGGATCCTTGGCCATTTTATCCCTAGGTGTATCCTACAAATACATCCTAGAATTAATGTTGAGCAAGGAGCTCTAGAATTGCACTAAGTTTGTAACTCCCTGTTTCTTAGCGTTGAGTATGAGCTCTAGATAAATGCTAGGAGTTACTGAAAAATTAATATGTTGAGTGAAAATGACTCTGATAAAACATTGATCGCATCTTGATTATTTTTAAGTGCTTAAGTGAAATTTCAAATTTATGTATCTCATCAAGTACTAAAGAACTACCATGTTATACAAGGGAATCCAACATGCAAGGAGGTTTAGAGTTTCCTAACCTAGTTGACCTAACCCCTACCTGAAGGCCTTATTAAAGAAAGTGACTAAGCTAAAAGAAAAGTGTCATATGATTAGGGATCATGCTATATGATACCTAAAGTCAAAATGTTAACAAATGGTATATATATAAATATATATTTTATACATAATATGTATAAAAGAGTAAGTACAAGTAATAATGCTAGTAGCTATGAATAATGATGAAAGGATCTATATATATTATTATTACTAATGTTAATTAAATATTAATTACCTACAAGAGTCAAAGTACGAACTAGTCAAAAGTTCCTAAGTTAAATTTAAATAAATATTAAAATTACCTAAATTTGAAGTAAAAAGGGTTATTTCAAGAAATCAAATGATTCTTGATTTAACTTCCCCTTTTCCCGAAAAAGTATGTCTATAAAGAACCAAGCCAAAGAGAGGCTTGGGGATCTTTTGATGATTCCAAAAATTTTACATGATTATTGTTAAGAGAGTTCTTGGAGAACATTTCTCCTAAGAGGAAAAAGGAAACTGATATAGAACCCATTATCCCAAATAGGGAATCCTTACCTTAGGAGCTCTAAGCTACTTGCATGTTGGAACCAGCTCGGGGGGATCTGGATTGAAACTAGGAATGGTTCTCGGTCATGGTTGGGTGGAATGTGGTAGTTCCCAAGTTATTCGGTTATCCCGAACAGAGGTCAAAACTGTCTATGAACTTGTTAATACTGTGTGTTTGAGTGTGCAGGGTTTCCATCCATTGAAATAGCTTCCACTTGCAGGTATGAGGTTTCTTGATTTTTCTCTATTTTCTATGCAGGTTTTCTTAATAAATGAATGGATCATATTCTGGAAGAATGAGTAGAATCTGTTTGTTGTGACTAGGTTAAATTGTTTGCATAAACTTAAATGCAACTAGGCTTGTTTTAGTTTACATGTTCCTATAAACCCTAGTTATAAAGATTTTGTTATAAGAGGTTATAGATCATATTTCTTATTAATTAAACTGCCATATATGATTTTATCAGTTTTCAAAACCATGGGAAATTCTATGGTCTTTATTATTTCTGCATTACTCTTCGAGCTTTATTATTTCTTAAAATCCATACTTCTCTAATGATGTAATCTTCCTACTAGAACCTAGAGTATTTAGGTTAGCTAGATTTCTGATTTTTGTCAAATTTTCATACATAAGAAAAACCGATATTTTATTTATTTAAACTCCTACTATACATTTTCCTTTGCTGGAAGATTACATATTTCCAACAGGCTTGTTGATATTACAACCATCGAAACCATTACATATAGCCAACATAAATTCTATGCATAAAAATAAAAATTAAATATTATTGCTGAAACTTAAAACAGTATAATATAAACAAGATAAATAGAGTTAAGACATCTAAAAATACCAAATAACATAACATACCAACCACCGAGACCTGTTAAGGTCTGGTCGTAGGCCTAACATTTATATCAAATACCTCTACTATCTACTACCAAGCTAAGAATCGATTTTAAACATAATACAAACCAATTAATGAACAACGTATCCATTATTTAGAGATTCAGGATAGAATCCTATTGGCGTTTTTGCTAAAACTAAACACACACACATGCGGTATGGAACCACCAAACCACGTAGCCCAGGATCAAATCCTGTAGGCTTACATTTTAAATTACCAAACAAAATCTATATCCAAACATCCAGGAATCGAATCCTATAGGATTCGATTTGCAAAACACCAACGCTATAAAGCCATGCAAGTTTTCACATAAACCATTTATAAAGTACACTAACAAAACTAGATTGCATAGGGTAATATCCATTAAGAATTTTCACAGGTTGTGTATTCACACAAGGGTTGAAATTGCAGCTATCAAATATCGAACATAAACCCTATTTCTAAACCATAATCGAAATCGCTATTCTGTTAATATTTCCACATTAAACCGAACAAAATATACTTGTTGCGTTTTCCTCATCACGGATCATGGTCGAGAGGTAAAACCCCACCATGATAACCATTAAAAAAAAGAACCCAAACTATTTCAAATACAGAGAAGTAATTTATTTAAACCCACTGTCAACGTTGTTACAGTCGCAACTTCTAAACAAAAAATACACAACAGTAAGCTAAGCTTACGACCTTCAAAATAATAAACCCCAGGCATGTAAATTAAACAATATATCACACAGTAATAAACATTTACAAGTAAAAATATATATACAGTCGTGATTTGACAAAGGTGCCATTATAATAAATGGCACTTCCATAGTTCAAACCCATCATTTCAAACCAAAACACAGAGCTTCCATTAACTTATCAAATCACATGTTTAAGCTACCAACCAAAATGAATTACAGAGTCGAATCTGGTCTAGATAGACATGGCCCGAAGGGTCCACATCTAAACTAGCATCAAAATAATATTTACATACACATCCCTAGATTCCCATTAATGCAAAAAGTCCCATACAGTCGAATCCCATAACTAGATATTCACCACGTTAACCTCTATAACACAGAGCTCAAAGCTCTACTAATTATTTACATGTAGAGGTAACAAGCCTAAGATATTGCAGGGATTACCTGTGAAGGGTATTGTAGACGGTTTAGTAAACACCCACGACCTGTGATTTGATGCCCCTGTCACTTGCAAGATCGAAACTGAGAAATATCAGGAGTATGAAAAACATCTACCTAAAGAAACAATAATACAAATGCTGCAAAACCAAATAGAGTGCATACCTTCCAAACACAGGGTAATCCTGTTCCTCCACATCATGATGAACCCAAGAGCCAAACAACGCAGACCAAATGAAACCCAAACAATGAATGACCCAAGCTTAGGGTTCATTTCCCCCCCATCCCAAGGAGCATTAACTAGGCCACCCTGTCCACCACCATCGTCGTAATATTTACCCACATGCATATAGTTCCAAAAACAACAACACAAATTGGTGTTAAAACCCCCATCAAAACCCTCGTTGGCATAGTTAAGCCATAGTTTCATGGCATATGGAATATGCCATGAAGGCCTTACCATATAAACCATGATATATACAAACTTTAATATAATGTTGGCAAAGTCTTATGACTTAAGCCCCTACCCTTAGGCATTAACAAATCTAATTTATATGTTGTAATTACATAGTAGGGGATAAAAATTATCATAGTCCCAATGCACAATAATAATGTCAACCACATAGATTTGAGTCTTACAAACCCAACCTTGCGTAAACCGTAGCAGTAGGAGTAGTTAGGATGGGACTTTATTTCTTTTGTCTTTGATAAGCATAGGATAGCGTAGGATGGATAGAATGTCGTAGGATGTTAAGTTTAGCTGTCGTAACTAGATTTCGCCATCTAAATGAACCTGCACAAAATGGAGAAGTTTGCATTAGTTCAACATGTACTAAGTAAACCCCGTGACAGCAGGTAGAACCAGTTACCTCTCCAGTGGTACCATAAGGGATACAAATCCCTCCACTCCACCTTTGACAGTTAAATATAAGTCAGTACTTTCCATAAACAATGAACACAACTTATAACTAGGAAGTAAGATATAACTGAACGAGCATACGCATATGCATGATAAAATGTATTCAATAAGGAGAGTAATCATTTAAAATAGTTCAAGTAAAATAAACATGGTACTTAATTAGATCAGTAACTACATAAGAAAAAACATAGAAATGATAAGGACATCTTACGACACTTCGAAAAAGAAAACAATGACTGACATATTTCGCAGAAGATGAATTAACGTCTAGAACATGTAGTAAATAACTAGCCTACAATTTTATTTTATTTTTCAAAATTTGGGGACATTACATTGTTAGTGTTTTTTCCATAACTTTTTCAATTCTTAATTGTTTTTAAAAGAAATTATATGGTGCACTAGAAGACAGCAACCTCTACATTCTATAAAAAACCCATTTCATGATTATTTGATTAAGACCTTCAAAGGCTGTACCCACAAAAGACGTACCATTTTCTAGGAATGATCACTTAGATAATTATAAAAAATTAAATTACTAATTTTATTTTCGAAAAATAGCACTGCACTAGTGCTATATCTTATCTACATGCCTACAAATTTTGTATCCCGAAAGCATCATTTAGGCCCTCAAAGGATTCACCCACAAAAACATATACCTTATCATTTGCCTAAAAAATTAAAAGTGTCTATTAGAAATAATATAAAACTTGACATAGTTATAAAAAAATCCAATACATAAACCTTATATATTTGGAAACGTGATTCAATTTCCTACATTTAATCTTCTTTACTCAAAGCAAGATATTTTGTGTAAGTATCTCAAAAAATACAATTAAATTGAGGGATTCCTAATTTTTTAGTTTTCTATTGTATCTAACGTGCCAAAAGTGACCCTCATTAGCTTGCACTCACCCTTTGTTTCCCTTGGTATCTATGAGAGCCTACGATCTAGTGGTATTTTTAGATGGTTGGTACATCCTTGCTGATCTGGTGCCCAAGCAGAGAGACTCATTTGTTTCTAGTCTATTTGTAACCACTTATACTATGAAACGAGAACTTTATACTAAGAACGAGAACTCTAGCCATAAAAAACGATGATTTTTGCATAAAAAACACCAAAAACACCAAAAACACCCCCAAATAGAAAAATGTTGATACCAGTATACACGTTTTTTTTTTCAGGGTTAAAAATAGAGTCATGGCCTAAACATGCCATACTGTTGTTTACACAAACTTTGAAATCAACCCTTAAATTGGAAAAATATTTTTTTCTTCGAGAGATAAATTACAACTTTTTTAAAACTTGCATATTAAACAAAACAAAAAAATTCATAAATAATTTCAGGAGTCTAACCATTGAAAATCAAACAAATTATGCTGTGATTCATAATGAAATCATATATTAGACCCTACAAGATCAAATTATTCATATAAATGATCAAAAACTCCTTTTGAGTT
>LPNX010900013.1:60967-94078 GCA_001517045.1 Pseudotsuga menziesii | reverse complement strand
ATTGAAATTCTATTGGTTCTTGAATTCCAACTCACAAAAACTTATTTTGGCACGTTTTCTTATAAGGCCCATTTTAAACCCCAAATTTCCTCTAATGCTATCCCTAGGGAGCAAAAATTATCAGTTATCAATGAGTAATGTATTTATGTGCATGTATTAAGAAAAAATACAGATAACTGTTACTTATTTTAGAACACATGAACATTAATAGAAGTATGAACAACAAGATAGCTTATTGTTTATGACAACCTTCATTACTCATAGTGGAAATTTCATAGAATAAACTATAAGACATTCATAACATAAACATAAATGCAATGAGTTAGAACGATCTCGTAGTTAATGGACATAAGCCTAAAACAAAATTGTTCACATTCAACTGATCCATAGCAAAGAATTTGAAACATTCCACCAAACTTTCTCCAGCAGAACTTGTAATTCTTTATTGCAAAAGGAAGTAGTTCTTCTTACAATATACTCTCAAAAATTGCTTGGGAAAGAAGTCTTTATTTATACAAAAAAGCAAAACCTTTGGGATACTCCCCAATGACTTTTGGGCTTCCCCAACCTTTCAATCCCAAAATTTTGTCTTGTAGTAAGTGCTCATAATTTATACAATATATTACATTTTAAATCAAAATTTAATAGAACACTTTATGAAGAGGGACCTGCTTGGTCATTTATGAACTTTTTCCATGCCTGGGCCTCTGCTACTATGCCTTCAAAATCGGAGGGTTCAAGAAAATAGATATTTATCTCATACTTAGCAGCCTGGTTCTTAACTACTTCTATTCTCACCGGACTTAGGTGCAGCTATTCTTCTAGTAAGTGGATACTTACTGCTGCATGAGCCACTACATTCTTCAGAATCTATTCATCTAGATCCTTGACTTGTTGGATCTCCTGCTCGTCTTCCTGATACCTGTTCTGTAGATGTTCTATGAACATCTCATATTCTGGTATCACATCCAATCTATTTTCTGCAGAAACATGGAATCTATTGTATGTCACCAACACTCTTCTGTAGGATTCAACACATAATCCCTTTGTTTTCTTTACAGTCTTCTTGAATTCTTCTACAACATTGATTTCAAACTCCAATAAATTATAATCCTACTTTAAACTCTGCTGATCTTTAGCTGGTAGCTCCGCAGGAGGTTCCTCATTTGTTTCTATCCACACTATTCTCCCTATCAGAATCACCTAAGATCTGTCCAAAAAAGAAGACGTAGTATCCAAAATCTCTTCCAATCTACTATCTATTTGTAAAATCTTACATCTTTCTTCTTCAACACACATTTACAAATGGTGTATTTTCCTTCTCTGAGTGAGAACATGTTCTTTTAAAGGTTGGAAGTCTATCTTCTGTTCTATATCATCCTTCAGTGATGCTGTCAATGAATCATTCTATTCTTCCAAGGCTGCCACCTGTATTTGATATTGTTTTTCTCTTTCTTTTGTGGTGGCCTTCTCCGCCTCTAACTCAGTAATTTTGCTTTGTAGCTGGTCCTTTTTTGCAATCAGAGTTTCATAGGACACCTGGAGGTCATCTTTCTCAGTCTTCAACACTTGATGCTCTAGCTGTAACCTCTGTAATTCTGCTAAGTTGTCCTGAGGATCTTTTTCTGTTTTCTCTACAGAAAATTCTAAAGCCATCTTATTTGCCTGCAGAGTTTGGAGTTATGTCTTTGAAGTCCTCACTTCATTCTGCATGTCCTCATATTTCCTCTTCAACTTATGACTTCCATCCCTCTCTTTCTTCAGTGTTTCTTTTAATGGAGCTGCGTTCTTTCTTGATTCCTCAAGATCCATCATCAGCCTATCTACATTATCTTCGGTATCTTGGGTTAACACCACCCCATCTCTTGCTATCAATCTTGGATCTGCATCTGTTCCATACACCAAAGTCTTATCAACTATCATCTTTCCTGATTTTCCTCCTGTTTCAACCCTTTTCTCAGTTCTTTTGACAATCCTTTTCTTCTCCTTGTCATACAAAATGGTGCTGAAATCAAGGACCTCTTCCCCTTCTTTCTGCATGAAAGGGCTCGAATTCATTCCAGAAAAAATAGTTTGCCCTTGAGTGTTTTCAGAAGCTACAGCAGGCTCCTGGGAATCAAGATTATCTTGTCCAAGCCCTTAATCTGTATGATCATGTGCCCCATGTGTATCCATCTGTTCAGTAGTCTGTTGGTTTGTTTGAGATCCTGTTAATCTCAGATGTTCACTTTCTTCTTGTCTTTTCTTTATCTCTGATTCTTCATTCCTTTTTCTCTCCTCCTCTTCTTTCTTTGTTGCTTCCTTTGCAACTCTCTTTCTTTCTTCTTCTTCATTCTTCATCCATCTCTCTGCCTCTTGTGCTAGCCTTCTAACATCTTCTTCCCTCTTTCTGGCCTCTTCTTCTTCAACTATCTTAGTTTTCTATGCAGTTTTTCCTTTTCTGCCTACAGTAATGATTTTCTATTTGAATCTCTTCTTTAAGGCAGTCATGTTCCTTGCATTACTAAATATTTCCTCATCTTTGTCCTAGAAATTGGTGTATCCGAAATGAATATTTACCTCTTTGGAGTGATCTGCAACCTTATTTTGGGAGTCATTCCTGTGAAATTTTTTCTCAACAAAACAGAAGTGCTCCAGCTCCTGCACAACTTCTGCAGTTTGTTTTACCTTTGAAAACTTATAAATCCCCAGCCAGAAAGGTATGGCAGGATATGCTGCCTTCTTATGTTCGAACAAGAAACTTCCCACACCATCAATATATACCTACCTAACTGATTCTTTATGTAGCACATAATCAGTGGCATATTTAGGGAGCAGAGAGGGTGCCCTGGAGCCAACATACATTGTGATATACATTCCTTCCTTAGTCAAATAATGACTTCCATATTCTTCAATGACTTTGAACGCTTCTTCAGACATGCAGTTGCATTATGTTAGGAAAATTATAGTGTACAAAGGCATGATGAAGTGCTCACATACTTCTCTGTAGTAGCTATAGTATTTGTGTGCCCAAAATAATTTATATGCAATGTATACAGGGGTCCTATCTCTATCCCAATTACACCTCAAGGCTGGAAAAGACCGGGTACACAATATACAATCAACTAAGATAGAGCTCGTGTAGAACACTGACTTCTTCTATGAAACCCCTCCCAAAGCTGAAGATATGCATGCTGAGAGGCTATTGGACACTATGTTTTCCCAATTGAATATGGTTCCTTGAGTGGCCACATAGAAAATAATTGGTATCCATCCCAATTTGAAGCTTTTTCTGTGAGCTCTCCCAAAAATTCTATTCAGCATCAGTGCAATAAATCTGTAGGGAGTCCGAAGAGTGGATGTATCATATTCTCTTGAGGGCCTGGTTTGAAAGTTCTTCCCTGGTATCATCATTCTTTTAACTGTTTCAAGTAGGTCCAAATCTATCTCTTTCAACCAGCTTTCAGTTAAGTAAATCTGAACAGGAGGCAGATGATATGCCACAGAGACATAAGCAGGGTTTTATGCAGCATATCCCTATTTGGCAGTATTTTCAAGGATCATCGTAGTTACATCTGCCCTGGGAAGAATCCAACCGATCACCTCTGAGCATGGAAACAACTCAGGTCTCGTGGCTACTTTCGTGAGAGCCAATTTCTCTATGTTTGCATAAATAGTCAGCTCTTCAAATCCCGCATCAGGCACATTCTGATTTACAATCATCCTGTATATCTCCCCCCATTTATAATCCGGTTCGACCCCGGTGGTAGCTTTAGTATATTCATATATGTATTCAACCTTGGTGATGATTTCAACCTCTGGTTCTCCTTCCACAACTGGAGCCTTCTTCTTTTGTCTTTTAGACATATCTCCTTTGAAATAGTCACCCTGTCATAAACACAGTATGTTCTTAGACCATTTGAGATTTTAGTAAGTGTTCTAGTAATGAAAAAAAAACTATATCAACCTATTTACCTCTTCCATATGCATTCTCACAAATAAACTATACAAAGTATTAATGCATAAAAGAAAATGTCAAGGCAAAAGAAACTCCTGCAAGTTGTGTCTTAAAATTGTCTAAGTCCACCGTCTACAACTAAAAACACAACCCTGATAGAAAAACTCATCATTTAATCCAGAATGCATTCAAAATAAACTAACTCCTCAATAAAATGTGGACCGCACTATCATTAAGGTTAGTCCCCAAACGCGAGACCCTATACTGTGTTATTCAATGCGGAACATCCTAACTTGACCAAAGTATTGAAAACCATCACCGTCCCATAAAAATAGGGTAAACGCATACGAAAAAATGAAACCCCCCCCTAGACGGTCATGAACAACCCAAAAATGGGTGGTGCAGACAGCGTAATGCTTGTCTGCACCAACCTCTCAATCTTTCGGATTGGGATAAAACAAACATAATAGCTCAAAAACGTAGGTTGAAAAACCCCCACCTCTAAAGAAAACCGTCAAACTAGCTATTCTGCCTTATGACAATAATCATATCGCGAGGATAAATATTTTTCTAACGGGCAACGACACAATTTACAGGAAAACCTAACCAGGGAAGACCATGGTTCTCAAAACGACCAATAAAATAGAAAAAAAGAAACCGTGGTTGGCCTACCTAGCAAAACGTTGTGCAGTCGGCGGGATGACCCGAAACCTTCACAGCAACACACCAATCGAATGAAATCCGGATAGATGGGCACACTAAAAATCTTAATCGACAAGGACTGGAGCAAAAACGAAAATCTCAACAAGGATAGTAATAAAAAAAATGCTCCACCTCTTATATAAAACCTCAGTAAAAGAATCGGTGGGAAAAAACCTTATCGATAGTCGAAAGCACTAGACGTCGAGAGAATAGTCCTATTAACAACCGCAATGATGGGATGTAGACATACTACAGGTCCCACAACAAAATAAAATAGTCAACTAATCATGGTTTTCATTTACATTAGCCATGATTCTAAGTGGATAATGAGGTGGTGACTGAACAGGGGTCCGACAAGGTGAACAGTAAGGTGAATCTGGGTTCAATTGATTCAAATGTTGGTCAACTTCTTGTAAGGTGGCTTCTACCAGTTCTTCAAGATCTTCTACCAACACTAAGTCTTCTAATTAAGGGCAATCTTTATTCTGATACTCTCTTCTAGGTAAGACAGAAATGATAGGTAATCCTCCAATCTTTTTTACATATTCCCTAGTGATTCTTCTTAAATTATCAACCACTTCGTTATCTACAGGATACAGATACCCTTTCTCTTTATCTTCAGGAGTGGATTTGTGAAACAAACTACTTTTAGAACTGTCACTGGTGGAGTGATTTTGAGTAAGTGAGCTTCCTCGACCAGCCATGCATTGGTGGCCCTCTTTCTAGCACCAAAAAATGTTGAGGCTTCGAAAATCGTAGGTAACAACATTTAGGGATTCTCCCTAATAAACGTTCCCAACTAGATCATTACTGTTTGGTATGGGGAATCCGTTCGGTTTACGGTCTGGCTACTGTAGGTCAAGTAACAAATTAATGAGTTTCGGCTACCTCCGAAACAATGAAAAAATAGTCAACTAATCATGGTTTTCATTTACATTAGCCATGATTCTAAGTGGAGAATGAGGTGGTGACTGAACAAGGGTCCGAAAAGGTGAATAGTAGGGTGAATCTGGGTCCAATTGATTCAAAGGTTGGTCAACTTCTTGTAAGGCTCCTGGGAATCAGGATTATCTTGTCCAAGCCCTTGATCTGTATGATCATGTTCCCCCTATGTATCCATCTGTTCAGTAGTCTGTTGATCTGTTTGAGATCCTGTTAATATCAGACCTTCACTTTCTTCTTGTCTTTTATTTATCTCTTCTTCTTCATTCCTTTTTCTCTCTTCCTCTTCTTTCTTTGGTGCTTCCTCTACAGCTCTCTTTCTTTCTTCTTCTTCATTCTTCATCCATCTGTCTGCCTCCTTTTCTAGCCTTCTAGCATCTTCTTCCCTCTTTCTGGCCTCTCCTTCTTCAGGTGTCTTAGTCTTCTGTGCAGTTTTGCCTTTTTCGCCTACAGTAGTGATTTTTTGTTTAAATCTCTTCTTTAAGGTAGTCATGTTCCTTGCATTTCTAAATATTTCCTCGTCTTTGTCCCAGAAATTGGTGTATTCGAAATGAATATTTGCCTCTTTGCAGTGATCTGCAACCTTATTTTGGGAGTCATTCCTATGAAAGTTCATCTCACCAAAATGAAAGTGCTCTAGCTCCTGCACAACTTCTGCAGTTTGTTTTACCTTTGAAAACTTATAACTCCCCAGCCAGAAAGGTATGGAAAGATATGCTTCCTTCTTATGTTCGAACAAGAAACTTCCCACACCATCAATATATACCTGCCTAACTACTTCTTTATGTAGCACATAATTAGTGGCATATTTAGGGAGCAGAGAAGTTGCCCTGGAGCCACCATACATTCTGATATACATTCCTTCCTCAGTCAAATAATAACTTCCATATTCTTCAATGACTTTGAACGCTTATTCTGACATGCAGTTGCATTATGTCGGGAAAATTAGAGTGTACAAAGGCATGATGAAGTGCTCACATACTTCTCTGTAGTAGCTATAGTATTTGTGTGCCCAAAATATTTATATGCAATGTATACAGGGGTCCTATCTCTATCCCAATTACACCTCAAGGCTGGAAAAGACTGGGTACATAGTATACAGTCAACTAAGATAGAGCTCATGTAGAACTCTGACTTCTTCCATGACACCCCTCCCAAAGCTGAAGATATGCATGCTGAGAGGCTATTGGACACTATGTTTTCCCAATTGGATATGGTTCCTTGAGTGGCCACATAGAAAATAATTGGTATCCATCCCAATTTGAAGATTTTTCCATGAGCTCTCCCAAAAATTCTATTCAGCATCAGTGCAATAAATCTATAGGGAGTTCGAAGAGTGGATGTATTATATTCTCCTGAGGGCTTGGTTCAAAATTTCTTCCCTGGTATCATCATTCTTTTAACTATTTCAACTAGGTCCAAATCTGTCTCTTTCAACCAGCTTTCAATTAAGTAAATCTGAGCAGGAGGCAGATGATATGCCATGGAGACATAAGCAGGGTTGTATGCAGTGTATCCTTGTTTGGCAGTATTTTCAAGGATCATGGTAGTTACATATGTCCTGGGAAGAATCCAACCTATCACCTCTGAGCATGGAAACAACTGAGGTCTAGTGGCTACTTTCATAAGAGCCGATTTCTCGATGTTTGCATAAATAGTCAGCTCTTCAAATCCTGCATCAGGCACATTCTGATTTACAATCATCCTGTATATTTCCCCCCATTTATAATCCAGTTCGACCCCGGTGGTAGCTTTAGTATCTTCATATGTGTATTCAACCTTGGTGATGATTTCAACCTCTGGTTGTCCTTCCACAACTAGAGCCTTCTTCTTTTGTCTTTTATACATATCTCCTTTGAAATAGTCACCCTGTCATAAACACAGTATGTTCTTAGACCATTTGAGATTTTAGTAAGTGTTCTAGTAATGAAAAAAAAACTGTATCAACCTATTTACCTCTTCCATATGCATTCTCAAAAATAAACTATAAAAAGTATTAATGCATAAAATAAAATGACAAGGAAAAAGAAACTCCCACAAGTTGTGTCTTAAAATCCTCTAAGTCCATCGTCTGCAACTAAAAACACAACCTTGATAGAAAAACTCATCATTTAATCCGGAATGCATTCAAAATAATCTAACTCCTTAATAAAATGTGGACCACACTATCATTAAGGTTAGTCCCCAAACGTGAGACTCTATACTGTGTTCTTCAATGTGGAACATCCTAAATTGCCCAAAATATTAAAAACCCCCGTCGTTCCATAAAAATAGGGTAAATGCATACGAAAAAATGAACCCCCCCCTCCCCCCCCTGGACGGCCATGAACAACCCAAAAATGGGTGGTGCAGATAGCGTAATGCTTGTCTGCACCAACCCATCAATCTTTCGGAGTGGGATAAAACAAACATAACGGCTCAAAAATGCAGGTTCAAAAACCCCCACCACCAAAGAAAACTGTCAAACTAGCAATTTCGCCTTATGAAAATAAGCATATCGTGAGGATAAATATTTTTCTAACGGGCAATGGTACAATCTACGGGAAAACCTAACCAGGGAAGACCATGGTTCTCAAAATGACCAATAAAATAGAAAATAAGAAACCGTGGTTGGCCTACCTAGCAAAACATTGTGCAGTCGGTGGGATGACCCGAAACCTCCACAGCAACACACCAATCGAATGAAATCCGGACAGCTGGGCACGCTAAAAAGCTCAATCGACAAGGACCGGAGCAAAAACACAAATCTCAATAAGGATAATAATAAAAAAAATGCTCCACCTCTTATATAACCCCTCGGTAAAAGAATCGGTGGGAAAAAACCTTATCGACAGTCGAAATCACTAGACATCGGGAGAATAGTCATATTAACAGTCGCAATGGTGGGATGCAGACAGACTACGGGTCCCGCGACAAAATAAAATCGTCGGTGATCGGAAGCTCTAAGGCTAAAGGTCAGCAAACTCCAACTCTATCGGCGTCGAAAGCTCTACATGCTGCAGGTGGATAGTTCGATAGGCAGCCACAACGGAGAAAAACAAACCAAATGCGGGTTCCGTGATAACATAGAACCCGTCGGTGGTCAAAATCTCTAAACACTATGTGTCGGCGACTCAAACCTCAACACTGCCATAGTGTCGACGATTCCAAGTACTAACGTCGCGATGGTTATGCGTCGGTGATCGGAAAGACTAATACTAACACATTGGAACTTCAAAACACAATATATTTCACAGTGTCAATGATACAAACGACAAGCCCTTCGATCCAATGTCAAAAAACATTTCGATAGCGATAAAAAACCAGGTCATCGAAGGTTTAAAAAAAAACAACAACAAAGGATATAAAAGCACGTGTTGGCGAGAAACATGACTATCCATTGGGACATTCACTGTTTGCCTTTCGAAATGGTGGCAGCATAGACGACTAATGCCCTGATTCCTTCGTCAATTTACCTTCGACAGTAATAAAACAAAATGATAAAAAAAAAAACGTTAAGTGTTCAAATAAAATGAAAAAATTTCTGCTGGGCGACGGTAATACTAACTCATTTAACCTCTGAAACAGCGGAAAAACAGTCAACTAATCATCCGAATTCCCAAAGGTCAATTTTAAGTGGAAAAACTGGACTTCCAAGACAGCTTTAAAGAAATCAAACAAACCTGAGCGAGAAAAAAAAATCAAAAGGAGGGTCCAAATTTTTTTAAAAATTTGGGAACATGTTGCAGCTGCAACACCTTCTAGAGATAATGACATTTCCCTAAGTCCATTTCATAGCCCCAGGGGACATTACATTGATTCTCTCTTTCTTCTTTAGGGTTTTGGTCCCATATTTCCCATTCTTCTTATGGATCAAGATTATGTCCTTCCAAAATTACTTGTTAGGATGCGAGTCCACAATATGATCTAGTGGGGATGTAATATGTTTGGCATGACCTCTACTCTTGCTCATGACTATGTTCTATTCTCTTTCCTCATTTATCTCTTCCTCCATACTTCTTCTTTTTGCACATCCTTTCCCAAAATGTCCATACTCATGGCATAACTTACATTTGAAGGGGATTTGTTCATAATCAACCTTTTGGAGATGCATCCATCTGTCCATTGAAATTTTTATTTCCTCTAGCAACCCTTTTTCCAAATCAACTTCTACGCAAATCCTAACACATGAGAAAAATGGAGGCTTTGGTTCTTCCCTCTCGATGAACTTACCAAGAGAGTTACCAATGGCCTTGAGGTCTTTGTCTGCCTAACAATGAAGAGAAAGATGGGGAAGCTTGACCCATATAGGGACCCCTAAGGGAATGTATTTTTCTAGGTCAAAATAGGCATTCCACTAGTTCCAATACATTCCTCTCGGGCCCATGAAATATGGTCCATTCTTAAAGATCAAATCCCTCTCCTCTTTGTGTTAAAAAAAACCTTTTCCCCAGAAATTTTGCACCACCTCACCTTTGATCAATGGCCTCCAATTCTTGTTCAACAAAGATTCTATTGTATTTTGAGATGACCATAAATGTGTGAAATTACCAATCAACCCTTTCTCTGTCAATGCTATTATTTTACTTTTTGTTGCAACTAAACCAAGTTTTACTTCTAGGGATTCAACTAACTTCACAAATCTCGAGTCCTTGTTAGACGACGTCTTTGGATTAGATGTTTAAGAAGCTACAAGATATCGATGATAGTTTGCATCCAAAGAGGAATCCCCCTTGGCTCAGGCTCCGAATGAGCGGCCATGAAATTGAATGTCGTAACCCTAGCAGGTAAGCAAAAACCCTAGCAGAGAACAACGTGAGGATACCATAGAATCATATTTTTGACAAGTAAAAGATGTGGTGGTTTTTCAATGGAGCAAGTCAGAATTTGGTTGGTGGTTGCAGTATAGTTTTTCACATGTCTAATCATAACTGATTTCATCTTTGTGTAAATATTGGGCAAGTCTCCAATAACTCTAGTGAGTTTATGATATTTTTTTTGGGTTCAATCGTTGGGGTGCAACTCATTACTTGTTTATGATGATTCAAAATTGGTTATCAATGTATTTAATAGATTTTCTCACAATCAAATTATCAACTTGAAAACTTTGATTGAATATCTCTAGCCTCCAAAACATTTCTAGAGTTTTCTCTCAATTTGAATTTCAACATACTTTTTGAGAACATAATCAAAGTGCTAACAAGTTATCCAAAGAGGATTTGAAAACCATATTTTGATAACCAAATGTGAAGAGGAACAATGACTTAAATTCCATTGATAATGTCTAGTGCATATCTTACACTGTTGGAGAATTGTTTTTGGAAATGAGACCCTAGAATTATATATATTTTCACCTTGAAGTGCAAATAGAGTTTTCTTTAGAAAATAATAGTAATAATCATAATAATGATAATATAAATATTACATGATTTTTTCCTTAATTTTCATGAATATTGATTTTAATTATTGATATTTTATATTATTATTTTATATTTATAAATTTATAATATTTATTTTATTAATATTTTTGGAGATGATTATTTTAATATTTTATTATTAAATAGTAAAATAATTCAATCATTTTTCTTAATACATTTATCACATTATTAAAAATGATTGATATATGATTCATTAATAAAACATGTAGACAATAACATCCATGAACATGTATGAGGAATTAAACTTTAATCCATTCCCCACGAAAACGATATTCTTAATTTGTTTTTTAATAAATATTAATTAAAAAAACTATAAATACTTAAATTTTTTATTAAAACTAAATAATTATATTGAAGTAATAGAAATGTGAAGAGTATATTAAAGATGTTATTAAATATTGATAATTATGATGTAGAAATTATAACTCTCATCACAAAAATATAACATATCAAAGTCATAAAATAAAAAAATTAAAACCAACATAAATCAATATTAAATCAGGAACAAATGATTCATTTACTAACCAAAAGCTCCATAAAATCATGACCACTCTTCAATCTTACCATATAATTCTTCAAAGCTACCATATAATTGACAACTCCATAAAATCTTAAACGCATAAAATATTTAAGGTTATCATATATGGTAGTCTTTGCCTAGATAATTTAAAATAGTAAATAATGTGAAAGATAAAGTGGTCAGTTGGTGGTCGCAGATGGATTTCATTTCATCCACCTGGTTTCATGTGAGTTTTTCTTGATTCCTTCTAAAAATCAAAAAAAATAATTTTCCCAAAAATCCTAAAATAATAAATATAATAACATATATCGCTTTCGATGAGCATTGTCCTGTGTGCATCATGGCCATGTAGGGTATCATGGTCCAGGCTGGCTAAGAATCCCAAATTCCATGATCGAACCAAACACATCAACACAAAGTATCATTTGATTCGACATCATGTAGAGGCCAAGACAGTCCATCTTCGACATTGTTCCACAAATGATCAAGTTGCAGACATCTTCACCAAAGCGCTTGGACGAGAAAAGTTTGAAAGATTCAGAAACATGCTCGGACTTACTAACACCCCTTCGGATTAAGGGGGGGATTGTTGGAATATAATCCGTCGGGATTATACAATATGTAAATATTGTAAATATATTCTGAATGTGAATAGTCATGTAGGAATATGAATAGGTTGGTTGGAAGTTGAATCACAACCGACATATGAATTGTATAAATAAAGGCATTTCCCAAGGAATAAGATGAATTCGGGAGTTATTATCCAACACCTGGAATTCGAAATATTACCAGGTTTTCACATACATGCCATGATTTATCTTTCTTTTTTAATTTTTAAATCATGTTTCCACAATCTTCAATGTTTTTACTCTATTTTTGAAATTATGTTCAGTTGTCATATTTATTGTGAAATTTTTTCGTAGTTGTTTGCTTTCAATGGCATGCTCACAATTATTTTGGATGGCTTTGGTACCTGACACCTCCCCCTTCTAGAACCAAATCTAATAGCCTAGTTGTCAATGGGAACATGCATATTTTTCTATGTTTCTTTGAGTTCAAACATCAACAATGCTTGTTTTTATAGGAAGATAGGGAATTCCATCCATGAAAGGATTTCAATTTTGTTTTTGTATGGCATTTGATTTATTAAGCTTATAAAAAACATGAGGTATCTATGTCTATACTTGTATTTAGATGATATAAAATTGTTAGATTGGTTGGTAGTGGTGTGAATCATTTGCAATTCTTATATTTTCTAAGAACTATTATTTTATGTAGCCCGTGCAATTCTGGTGGGATCATTATTAGCATTATAATATTATTTTATTTAGCATCACGTTTGCTTATAGTAAGATGCATTAGGGCTCTTTCTTGTTACAACTTGATAATATGATATAAATGAGGTATTAAAAATGGGTTGATGAAAATGGATACCTGGCAATATATGGTTAAACTAGGGGTTTTATTAATTCAAAAGGTATATTGAGAGAGGGGTTCAAAAATACAATTTTAGGAGAAATTTTTCAATATTTTGTGAAAGTACAGATATTCTTTAATATCCTGCCAACAATCTTGCTATGAAAAAAGTTCAATGAGTGAACCCAGTGACTCCCTCTTGTATGAGTCAACCTTCCTTCCTTCCTATTATCTGATTGCCTAGTTTGTTTCCTATTATCTGATTGCCCAGATGAAGAAGAATCATATGATTATGTTTTCCACCTGCTGCTCCTTCCCATATAGTGATCTCCTTGAAACCATTTCTGCACTCAGTGTTTCGTAATCAGAACTCGCAACATTAACCCACAAGTAACAACCAAAAGCTCCGATTAACTTCAAGAAAACGCACAATCATCTCAATTCACCTACAGAAATATGTACACGGTAACATGAATGAATGCATATATTGCAAGGTCCACACCCGATTTTACAGTTAGGGTTTGTCATGGGATGGTGCCCTGAATTTTGTCATGCGATGATGGCCTCAAATTATGACAATTTGGAAGCCAAATCTGAATGCATTGCTTTGCTTTGCTGGATAGGATTCATGGTAATGGCAATATTTGCGTTGATCGGTAATATAAACCATGTGCGTAGCATGTGAGCAGGTGTCCCCATTCACATCTGGTTGACGCGTCCATTAATTTTTGTATTTCATGTCCGGATTGAGTCCGTGACTGTATTTGTTTAGAGCTGTTAAAGGTGAAAATTGTGAACAATGACTCCAAAGGAAAAGCACGTATAACTCCTCTTTGGATAACTTGTTGATGTGTTTGGTTCGATCATGGAATTTGGGATTCTTAGCCAGCTTGATTGCAGAAGTATTGTCGATCGATAATGGAGTGGATTTCTCTTGTTTTTCTTGCAAATATTCAGGCATCTTCCTGAGCCATACTATTTCTTTCGTTGCTTCAGCTGCAGCCACATATTCTGCTTCTGTTGTTCAATCTGCCGGAACTGACTGTTTGCATGATCTCCATGGGACAGCTGCTGATCCAAGACTCATAGTGTATCCAGAAGTTGATACTCCTATCTCCTTATCGCCATCAAAATCTGAGTCTGAGTACCCAATAAGTTTGAAGTCATCCACCTTAGAGTACTTGAGTCCAATGTCTTGAGTCCCCTTCAAGTATCTTAGAACTCTTTTTGCAGTTGACCAGTGTCCTTCACAAGGTTTATGCATGAACCTTGAAAGTATGCCAACAACATAAGAAATATCTAGTCTAGTTGTTGTAAGGTAGATAAGTCTTCCTACAAGTTGTCGATACTTGGTCATATCTTCAAATTATTTTCCTTCGCTTGATGTGAGCTTCATTTTCTGTTCCATTGGAGTAGAGATAGGGTTGCAATCTATCATGCAAAATTTGTCTAGTAGTTCTCCAACATATTTTTTCTGAGATAGGAATATGTACTTAGGATGTTGAGTGACTTCAATTCCTAAGTAATAGTGGAGATGTCCCATATCTGTCATTTCAAAGATCTTTTTCAAATCTTTCTTTATGGATGCTATATAGCTCTCATTGTTCCCTGTCATCAAAAGATCATCTATGTACACTACAAGATACACAACAGATCTTCCAACTTTCTTTATAAACAGTGTTGCATCATCAAGATCAAAATGTTCGAAATTTAACTTCAAAAGATGCTTGGTTAATTTTTCATACCATGTGCGAGGTGCTTGTTTTAGGCCATGCAAGGATTTGACAAGCTTTCATACCTTTTGTTCTTTTCCTTTCACAACAAAGCCTTCTGGCTGAGACATGAAGACATTCTCTTTCAAGTCTCCATTCAAGAAAGCAGTCTTCACATCCATCTAATGAACTTTCCACCCATTCTGAGCAGCTAAAGAGAGTAAGGTATGGATGGTAACCCATTTTGCTGTAGGAGAAAACGTTTCTTCATAGTCAATTCCTTCCTTCTATGCATAGCCTTTTGCTACAAGCCTCGCTTTGTGCTTCTCAAGTGAGCCATCTGACTTGTATTTGTTCTTGTACACCCACTTGTAGCCAATTGGTTTGGTGCCAACTGGAGGGTCAACCAGCTTCCAAGTTCCATTCTTCATGAGTGCATCATACTCATTCTGCATAGCTTCTTTCCACTAAACTCGAGTAGAAGCTTCTTCAAAGGAAGTTGGTTCAAATTTAGCAGATAAATTAAATTCACAATCAAATGATACATCCATGTCATCACCTGAATTATCTGCTTCTCCTCCATCTTCATGTCTTTTTGAACTTCTCGTTCCCGTCTTTCCAACTTCATCCAGATGGACACTTTCAAGTGTCTTTGTGGCCCATTTAGGAATCTTCTGTGATGGTCCTGGTTGATCAGCTGGTGGTGCTGCGTTTCCTTCAAGGTTGAGTCTTCCAAGTCTCTCAATCACATCATCCAGTTGAATCTCTTGTTCAGATGAAGTAGCAGGAACGTCTTCATGCGGGGGAGTTGGTGCTTCATATGGAAATTCCAAAGGTTGATCCATAATAGGAATCCCCCCTTCAAGGTTTGGAATTTCATATTCATTTTCATAATATTTCTTTGGATGAGGATATTTTTCCAAATGATCAAGATGTCCCTCAATGGACTGGTCATTTTTATTAGTCTCAAGAAAAATTACATCTCTGGAAATAACAAACTTCTTGTTTACCTCATCATACAGATGGTATGCCTTGGAGTTTTCTTCGTACCCCAGGAAAATGCATTTTCTGCTTCGAGCACCAAGCTTGTTTCTTTGCTCCTTTGGAATCAAGGCATAACAGGTGGAACCAAAAACTCTGAGATGCCTGACTGAAGGGAGATGGCCAAACCACATTTCATGTGGAGTCTTGTTATCAAGAGTATTTGAGGGACTTCTGTTTCTGAAATAGGCTGCACATTTCATTGCATCACCCCAAAACATTAGTTTTACATTCTTAAAAAACATCATTGAGCGAACCATATTCATTATGGTTCTGTTCATTCTTTTTGCTACACCATTTTGTTGAGGATTGTAGGGAACTGTAGTCTAATGTGCAATTCCATGTTGGCGAAGATAATCTTCAAAAGAATTTGAAGTGTATTCTTTCCCATTGTCAGTACGAAGTGTACCAATTTTAGATTGTGCTTGTTTTTCTATCAATGCATGAAAGTCCTTGAATGTTTGAAATGCTTCTGATTTTGTCTTTAATGTGTAAATCCAGCACATTCTTGAGTAGTCATCAACAAAGGTCATAAAATACTTATTCCCATTGGCAGAAGGAGTTGGCATGGGGCCACATAAATCAAAATGCACTAATTCTAATTTCCTACTTGCTCTGAAATTAGATTCATGGAATGGCAGCTTACTATGTTTCCCTAATATACATGCATCACATTTGCTCTTCTCTTTGGGAATGGTGGGAAAACCAAATACACCATTCTTTCTCAACAAACGAAGACTGTTATAATTCAAATGACCAAATCTTGCATGCCATAACAAACTTGATGACAAATTACCTTCTCCATGTTGAGAGAGGTAGGCATAGATCTGAACCCTTGCAGATGAACCCTTTAGCTTCAGCAGCTTCCCATCTTTGTATCCAGTCATGATGACTTGGTTGTCAGAGGACTTTCTTATTTCTACGATTCCATCAAACATGTGGATGGAATGGCCTTGCTGTCGAATCTCCACCAAGGACAGCAGGCTTCTCTGCAACTCTGGAAGATAAAGAACATTCTTCAACAAGAAATTAGGGAATCCAGGCATCTTCAGCCGAATGGTGCCCATTCCCTTTGGTTTAAGACTTGACTTATCTGCAAAGTAAACTATGCCATTTATTAATTCATTAAGTTCTTCAAAACAGTGTTTTCTAAAAGTAATGTGTGATGTTGCACCAGTATCAAGTAGCCAACAATCTGTGTAAGATGAAAGTGAAGTCATTTCATTAATACCAAGATTACAATGTGCAACAATACAATGAGCAGAATCTGAAGATTTACTAGCATCTTGGTTCTTATTGTCATCTTTCTTCTGGTTATGTCTGTCTTTGATGGAGTCCCACGAAGCCCAACACTGATCTACTGTGTGTCCAATCTTTCCACAACACTTGCACTTCAAATCTGATCTTTTACTGGAGTTGTTTCTGCCTCCTCTACCTTTGAAGTTTCTTCTTCCTCTGCCTCTCTCACCCCACCATTCTGGATAAGTGTCTTTGCTAGAGAGAGTGGCACCAACTACAGATGTTATAGATTGCATCTTCTGTGATGAATCTAGCAACTAAAACAATAGGAGAAAAAGAATAAAGGTGCAGGTCTAAGTCTCTACTACTTTTTACAATACGGTCCTTGTAAAATTACAGCTGCACTAGCTAGAAACAATGTCTTAATAGCTCTCTTCACTATGTAGGTATATGTCGCTGCCATAGTATTTACATCAAACTAAAACAATTTTGCAACAGTACAATTTATATAGTAAGTGCACAGACTTCACAATGACCATACACAATTATGTAGCACTTCAAACTTAAAAGAAGGTACACATCAAGAGCACCTAGCTTCACTTATAGTCTTCAAAATTGGATTCTTCACAATAATCGAAAGCACCTAGCTTCACTTGGATTCTTCACAGAGAAAAAGATTGCAGTCACCTTGGAGGTCGTAGCCGTCTTCTCAACTCTTTGGTTCATGCTCCAGTTTTGTTCAATGTTCCAGTAGTATGCAGCTCTAATGATCTTTGGAATAAGAGCAATCACATTCTTTGAAAGAAAGTAGTCTTGAAACTTTATGATCCGCAAGCTTCAACGCACTTCTTGCAGACTTCAATCACGGACTCAATCCACCAATGCTCTTGCCATGCACTAGAGTTCACAATGGTAGCGAAAATTCCGTAGACTTCAATAAAATTCAAGAACGAAGCCTTCACTTCCCCACTGATTCCTTCAGTCCTCACGCACAAGTCCTGTTCGATTTGGAGAGGTGGTCACAGGCGCAGCTCCACAAAGAGTGGTCGCTGCTCTCAAACTTGAGGTCTCGGTTCTTCTACTTGGTCGCAGCAGCTCTCAAATATAAATTGCAACCAATCCAAGATTGGATAGAGTCACCACCAATTAGTTGATATCACAGCTCGTTACAGCACTCCACGGTTCTCACCGCATAACAAACAGCAGTCTTCAACGATATAAATACTCTTTCACAATTTTACACATAACATCACGAGGAGCTAGGGTTCCTGTTGATACAATTTCAACGCAACCCCAAAAATTAGACAGATCGTCAGGAATGAAGAGGCGGCCCGCAAAAATTAGGGTTTCACCCTTCACATGCTCGAGATGCAAGGAACAAGGATTGTCTATGCCATCATGGGGAAGAGAGTCAGAGCTATACGCAGCTTTAAGAACAAATGGAGGTCAATCCTCAAGAGCATGGCATGCACCAGACTTTGCAACTCATATATGGTGGAGTTACAACCTCAAGCAGAGAAATAGAATGTTTTCACAATGGATAATGCAACTTTTCAAGAGATTGAGTCTTCACACATAATGGAGGTCGTAGATTTCAATGGTGGAGAGTCTCTAATGCCATGTAGCTGACAACTCCAAAAGGAGGTCGCAACAAAGGGCTAGGGTTCATGGCAGCTAGAGAAGATAGAGGACGCTTCTCAAAAAAACTATCGAGTCGCAGTTCTAATAAAAATAAATTATGAGAGGAGAGCGCACAGGGGAAAAAAGGTCCTCAACATTGAGGACACAGGTCTGAATCCAGCCAGGCTAAAAAGAGAATAACATAGATAATGATGGCGAGCAAACTGGTAGAAGGAACAAGCAGGTGGCAGAGAAAATGAGTGAGCAATCTGGCAGCCAGGAGGGCGCAGACTATGCACGGCACAGAATGGTAGAATGCCAGAAAAACGGGAGTTATGGAAAACAACCAAGCTCTGATACCACTGTTGGATAATAACTCCCGAATTCATCTTATTCCTTGGGAAATGCCTTTATTTATACAATTCATATGTCGGTTGTGATTCAACTTCCAACCAACCTATTCATATTCCTACATGACTATTCATATTCAGAATATATTTACAATATTTAAATATTGTATAATCCCGACGGATTATATTCCAACACCAGGATCGAACTTGAGGTGATCAACTCCACCCAGTTCTCTTGATTTCAATGCAAGAAATTGGCTATGAGGTGAATGAAGGTATCAAACTTCAAAATACACTTGGATTTAATTAAAATTATGTAAACAGTGTTGCACATTGGAAAACGTATTTTCCAATTTTCCATAGGTGCATAGAATTTAATGGTCATTCAATTTGGCTAGTGAAAATTTACGCGGTCACCACACTCACCATGTCGTCCAACAATCCAAAAATTAAATTTAACCCCTAAACGATAAAACACAGAACAAGTTCACTATGAAATGAAAAAAAAAATCTACATAAATCGTTGGGAGAAACGTTCAAAAGAAACGATTTTCTCGCTGTAGAAATGAGAATGACAATAGAAAATGACGGTTTTCATCCCATCCTCGTTTCTATGACATTTTGTCTCAGAAACGTAGACCCCTGTCACGTTTCTGGTAACACAGGTACAAATCACTTGTTATAATTTCATTGAATAGCTTTAGCTATACAGTGGTTTTTATAATGGGTTCAAATCCTTTCTAACTCGTTGCATACCACTAGATTTTTAGGAGAGAGACTAGAAAAAACCAAATAAATGAAACAACCAAGTACAATCTATGAATTTTTATTATTATTCAGAGCTAGAAATATTTCAACAAAATGTTTTGTAACGAGAAAATAAAAATCCAAAATGTGAAACAAAAATTAGGACAACTAGTAAAGTTGCCACCAGATTTTAACACTGTCTAGTCCATGACTAGATGATACCACTTAGGAGTTTTTCTCTACACTAAACAATACCAAAAGGGAGGAACCGATTAGAGAGAACCCTAAATATAAAGGGTGGTGATCAAAGATAATAGTTGGGGGACATGGACAAAAATATCCCTATTGAAGGAAGGATCTAATCCCATTCATTGTAGGATGATTTGATCCCTATAGAGAGAAAAGATATCCCACAATTCACTTCTATGAGTTACATGACACTTTTATTATAACCTTAGATCTTGAACTTTTTACATTTTCAAGATATTTCACAAAGAGGCTCGATTGTAAGAGAAAATCCTTTGTATTCGTGGGTTACGAGTAATATTCCAAGTACCTCTAGTGATGGGGAAGCAATGTCCCCTTCTCCAACATTCCCACAGGGGGGACCCCAACCCCTCCTTTTGTTAACTTATAACCCTATTATCTCTAGTAACATTGTAGGAGCTACATAAACTCCTTCAACCACCCCTATTGGGAGGACACCTTCGTTGTTATTCCCTAGTACATAGGTTATTTTGATTTTGGACTCAATCATTGGGGATTTCATTAGGGAACCTAGCTTCACAACCTATTTTTTTCATGTTCTTATACCCATGGGGTATAGTAACCCATTTTTGGCTTTCTCGTTTGGAGTCGACCACATTCCTATGTCCACACCATCACTAGGAAGAGGATATATATAATATTTTGGTATTCTTGTAGGGAATATGGATATCCATAGCACATGGAACATGCTTAGTGAAGAATTTCCACAGTACATTGGATTTGCAAAAAATCTATCATTTTTCCTTGGTGGTGATAACGTCCTAGGAAGCTATGTCTTAAGTGGCAGCACAAGTATGAATCAACCGCCTTCTCCCGGGTTGCAACGTCCCCAGCAAAATTCTGGACTTCTTCTTTGGCTCTCAAATCTCTCCGCATTCTCATACCTATGTTACCAGAAACGAGAAACGCGAAATGAAACTGGAAACGAGAACGATACGAGAAATGGGGTTGAGAGGTTTCGTCTACAAGAAACGAGGAGAGAGAAAAACAACAAAATAGAAAAAATATATATATATTAAAATATATATAGTAAATTAACAGAGGACTCTGTCACTACTGTGGTCACTCCTCATGAGATCAATGCAATAAATTCCAAAGATCAATGCAGAAAAACATTATAATTTATCATGGAAGTATAAGCATCAATATTTAGAGAGCAATCTCGAAGCTAAGAAAGGTACTTAGTTTTGTGGAAATCACAAGCCTGCTGCAGTGGAGGCAAGGATTCGATGCCCAGTCAATCCACCACACTATCCTACAACTTACATGCAGATGTAGTTGCACATGTTAAAAAAATGCCCTTTTCTACAACAGATTAAGGAATTCAGATCTAAACCATGAGCAATCTTGATTGAAGGAGTGGACCAAGCATGCAAAATGGGTGGCCGACCTTGTGCATGGATTTAGAGTACAAGATATTCTTCGAGACACATACAAACAACAAAAAGTCTTTCTCCATGTGTTCTTTGCTCCGAAATGCCATTCCAGTCTCCATCATTTTCTGTGAGTGTCTGTCAATGTCTGATTTTTTTACAAGGGGTCTTTGGATGTCTATTTATCTATATAGTAAAAGCATTTGCAAAACAAAATTACTGCTTAGAAATCTACACCTATAGGTTTTCTCTTAAAGTATAAGAATTCCATGTATTGTTTAGCTGTGCTTATTACTTTGTATTTGTACTGTGGCTTTTAATTTATAACCTTCATTTTATTCTGCATCCTTTGTGGATTCTTGTCATAAAAAAATTGGTTTTGGTAGTTACTGCTAGTGCTCATTCGAACCATGTACATAATTTTCATTTGTTTGATGCTATATGTCCTACAATTGACTTGCTATTATTCTATTGTACTTGTTTATCCTGGACATAAAACCAAGCTTGTGCAAAATGATGATAGACTCAACAAACACAATAAGGCCATACCAACAATAAGGCATGCAAAAGTTGACTTCCGACCAGTTCTATCCCTACATGCTATCCAAAAATACATTTAAAAGTAGAGAAAAGTCAAAATCGGAAAGCAGTAGCCACCCTGTCAATCCAATCAGGCTTCATAAGGAAAGCTTACAGCCCCTATTTTCACAACTTCACAATAGCATGCATAATGGCATGGGCCCATTACGCAACATCTCTAAGCCTCCTCACATATTTCTATAGATAAATAGGGAACTTCCTAGCAAGTTCTAAACCTCTTCACCATCGATCAAATCCAAACCTTCGAGACCGTAATCTTTGTATTTCATTTAACCTCAATGGAATGATTTTACTCTAGCAACCATTTGCATATTCATTGTTCAGCTACTATGGACAAATTTAAAAACATGGAGGCCGCCTTTTCAAAAAATTTACAAGAGTTCCTCTTATGCAGATAATGATGCATTTTTAGAGATGAAGCCCAAGGCCATATTTGGAATTTCAGGACAGGAGTTCTATGCATTGCTTGAGAAAATTCAGTCAACTAACAGTACTATTTGTCAAAACAACATAGTAGACTCATATTTGTTGTCCGATGCTTGTGACAATTACAAATCATTCAATGCAAAGATAGACAGGAGGTTTGGAGGTGTATAGTTTAGCATGGAAATCTGGATATTAGTCTCTAGGTTCTGGATTATAAAACATAATATATTTCAATTTTTAAAAGAATCAGTGACAACATGTGTATTAGTGGATGCACTTACTTGGAAAGTTTCCAGTGTCATATTTCCGCTGATGTTATTTGTTGGAATCTGAGGATAATACAACCCATCCAGATTGTGAAACAGTAATACTGCTTCCCTGTTAGTGGTCGCTCCTAGGATAATTTGAACCAATTTCAAACTCGTCTTAATGCTCCAGACTAGGACCAACACTCTTCTCGGTTCTGTTTTTAGCTTGACAGGGATCTCAACGGAGGACCAGCACTCTTCTCGATTCTATTTTTTGCTTGACAGGGATCTCAACGGAGAGTGAAAGGCAAAACAAAAACTGTACATTCAAACTTTAATGCAAAGAGTCAGGACCGGCGGTGGGCCGAAGCAGCACACTTCCTTCCACAACACTCAATCTTCAATAAAACGAGCATTTAGATACCTGATTTGCCACCTAGATTCATTAATAGCTCTACACATTACGAATACGAACTGCACCAGAAACGATTAGCAACGAACCGAGTTCCAAGACGGACGGAAAATCGTTTCTCCTGCAACCGTTGTGCAAAACGATTCGTTTCGTAAGAAACGGTTTTTTCTTTCTGGAAACGAAAACGGACTTAGAAAACGGTGGTTTCCGTCCCGTCGTCGTTTCTACTCCGTTTTTCCATAAAAACGTAGAGCCCCGTCACGTTTCTGGTAACATACTACACCTATGGTCATGCCAATGTAACCACGGTGTTGTTTTCCTTTAACTCTGTCTTCCTTCTGCTTATATCCATTACAGACGGACTCCTCTTTGACAGAATCCTTTGCCTACAAAAAAGTATTGTGCAGTAATCTTCCACCAGAAAGTATTGGATGGAGGCAAGAGTTATCATTGAGTTGTAGAACATTTAATATGGTTGTAGTAGGCTTGATGACAGTTGGATCTTGAGTTGCAATTTACTGTAACTACATTAAATGCTCTGAGACTATATAGACATATGAAGCTTCAATTAAATTAATGATCTCAAATTTGTACAAATCACCAAGGCCACCACCTGCTCAAATACGGCCCCTTGCTTCATATGCGTACAGTTACTGGTTTGTACAAATTCGGGTTCAGGTATTACTAATTTTGGCCGTGTAAGCTCAAATCCTCGAGTTTGAATGAACCAACAAGCAGTGTTTGAGCAGGTGGTGGTCCTCGTGAGTCCTGATTTGTTATACAAACTCGAGTTGTTATTTTGATTGAATTGATTTATGGATAATAGTCGTTGTGTACGTGACGTTTTCTTTCAATTTTTGGGTCGAGTTTGTAATTTACTGTGTAGAACCTATGTTACCAGAAATGGGAAACGGGAAACGAAACGAGAAACGAGAACGGTACGAGAAACGAAGTTTAGAGGTTTCGCATTCAAAGAAATGAGGAGAGAGAAAAATAACAAAATAGAATATAATCTTCAATTTTACATTGGTTTCCAATATGTTATGCTAGATTGCTATGCAAAATAATGCAAAACACAGATATGCAAGTTGAGATTGTAATTTATTTGACCCTTATGAATGTATTTATAAAGTCCTAAATTTTGAATAATGCTTTTAAGTGACTTGTGAGTTTTAACTTTTTTTTTTCATAGTCTTCAAAATAAGCATTCATACAAACATGCTAGTAGATGAAGAAAGTATAACTCTTATTTATAATAGTATGATTGATGATATATTTGTTATATTTAGTATTTGTCTTTACATCCACTGCCCTCTCAATTGAGAGTGACTTCAATTACACATTCTATTTATTTTATGTAAATAGAAGTTAGTACAAGGGCTAGCGTTCATGATAAAGGTATGTGCTGCTATGTTTTCTGAATTGCAAAACAGAAGCTCCAATTCTTTTCTAGCAACTTGCTCTTTCACAAATGATATGTGAAAATGATGTTGTAAATAGCAACTTACACTTTCACAACAAGATGTTGTGTACATATGTGTTTGGCTTTCACATGAAATATCAAATTCTTCGTGGGAGAAATTAAACTTTGATTGTCATTCATAATATCATAGGATACATCGGTCTTTCTCCAACATTTGATAGCAGCCTTTTTCAATCACATTAATTTTTCCTTGCTTGTGTAACCTAGACAACCATGCTTCATTGCTTCACAAAGAAAAAATAAATTTTCTGTTGTTACACCATTGCCTTCACAATCAACATTATAAAATTGTAGCTGTTGAAGCTCTTCACTACAAGTGCACACACTAAAGCTAATGCCAAGATTAATTGTTCCCTCTAGATATTGCAAAATATAGTTGCTTGCCATAACTACATGTGCTCTTTGTTGGTTGTAATTTTGATTAATAAAATAATTATTTGTAATAAATAAGTTAATAATGTAATGTAATAAGTTTAAAGCTTCCTAAAACAAAAACTCAATACTAATAAAAACCTTTTTGAGATATGCCAACTTGATTGTTTTTGTAAATGCTGGATATTCTTCAAATAAAATCGAAAATGATGCTATTCAAAAGAACAAACATGGGCATACAATCTAATGCATGCAGTGAGCAAGTTTATAATGGAAAATTCGAATTTTTGGGTCTCTAACAATAGCTGCAAGTGAACTGGGCATTTTTCTCCATTTTTGCTTGAGCGTATTCACATAATAAATTTTCTAAGCTCTAATAAAATTTTCAGATGGTCTGGGAAAGCTATTTCATTATTGACTAAGTATTGCTGATAGATAATTATACTTTCTAAGCTCCAATAAAATCTACAATTGATTTGGGTGAATTCGTCCATTATTTCATGCATTAAATTGCATGCCCTGGATTTGACAGAGTCCTAAAATATAGCTCGCGTCTTCTATGCTTTACACACTTCTTAAATCAATAACATGCTTTCCCCACATTCTACAGGAACTATATTTTTGAAGACTGGGTGTTTTATGGAGACATTCCGGGCCTGGATGGTTAAACCCACATGGTGCCAACATAGCATTTTTCCTTTTCTTTCCTGATCCTTTACAGAGTAGCCTATAGATACAGCTAGTTCTCTGTAGAAGTTAAGGAAGCAGTAAGGGGGATGAAGAATGATGTATAGTTAAAGATGGTTTTGGGTAGAATTTTAAAAGTCTACAAGGAATTTTGGAGCAGCTGATCTTTTGAAAATGATTCAGCAACCCATTAAAAATGGCATCCTTGGGCATATTAAGGTCAATGCAGTGGTTGGAGACCACTAACTATAGCTAATGTCCTGGGCAAAAGTCATTAAAAATGGAAATGGAGTCTTGCACATGAAAGTCAGTGCAGTTGTTGGAGACCACTAACTATATTTTTTGTTTTGCACATAAATCATTAAAAATGGCAAAGGTTAAGACATAACCAGGTCAATGCAGTGGTTGAAAGGTCCCCACTATTCTTAATTTCTTGCACAAAAATCTTGGTAAATGATACAGCCATTAGATCCAAGGATATAGTGTCTGGGTCGCTGGGCAAGTACAGATGGTCAAGATCTTGTTTAGAAACGCTCAAGCTAGAATATATATTATGATGAGAATTTCTTCCAAAATTATGCTTCCAACAGTCTCTTCTAAATCATCTACTCTAAGTTTTGATTGTAGATATCCTCAGTTTTCCCAAATCCAGAATTAATTATTAAGCTGATGGCAGGTGTCCAATATATAATGTATAAGCTAAAGGAATATAGGTGCGGGGTTCTGTTCCTGTTGTAGCAATTAGATGACTTTGACATGCTTGAATGTGTTGTCTTTAGCCAAAGATACTAAGATAGTTCACAACTTCACACTGACAAGTTCTTGGAACCTGTAAAAGTTGGTGGTTGCAAAGAGAGCTCTCATTGGTAAAACAGAAGTGAACCTACAGACTGAAATATCAAAATTCCTTTGTCTGGGTGGTTGCACAAGAGTTCTTATTGGTAAAATACAAGTTTCCCAAGAAGACTGAAACATCAAATTGTCTTGCCTTTTAATAAAAGAACTGCAATGCCTTTTAGTCTTCGGCCCCACAGAGTTGGAAGGGAAGAAATTAAATGAATGCCCAACAATTCTAAATGCTAGGATATTCGATTAAACTTCTCTTCTCCTCTTTCCAAGTTTCCATGTCTTCTTAACGGAAGAAATTGTAGAAACCCCCTAATTTTTTCGACAAATTACCCATTCATTTGCACACAATTCTACAGTTATTGACAATTGTGAGGCAGAATTGCTCCATGAATTATGTGTTAAGCTATTTACATTTACACAAGAGAAAGAAAACAAGCATAATTTTAAAGTTGGCATGAAATCGAACCCAACATTCCAAAACTTCTGAAACTTCAAGTCAAAACTCACTCATTATCAGAGATATGTTTTTTAATTGGAGGATAAGTATCTCACCTAAATTTATGTGCTTGAATATAGTTATGGGTGAGGCATGCACCTGTCGCACTGCTCTCAGCATGGACAACGCAGACAACCCGCACGGAGACAACCCAACTGTGGCGTGAGGCACTCCTTATTAGTGGCTCCACTTCCTCTGCCTCAATGTTCTCAACTTCTCACAGCAACCAGCGCATGAACAAACACTCCTTATCAGTGGCATGAACAAACACTCACAGCATGAGCAAAGATACAAAAGTTTGAGTAAAACTAGGACCGGGGATGGGCGGCAGAGAGCAAGCTTCCTTCCATAATACTCCATCGAGCTGGCTTCCATCCTGTCAATTAATTCTGCATTTAATTCATCAAACTTACCACCCACCAACTTTCAAGTCACCAGCTCGCGCAAGAAACGGTCAGCAACGGACCACGTTTTAAGAAAAACGCAAAAGGTTTCTGCTAAAAACCGTTGTCGGAAACCAATCGTTTCGTAAAAAACGGTTTCTTCATTCCAGAAACGAGAACGGCCCAAAAAAACCGCGGTTTTCGTCTTGGTTTCGTTTCTACTACGTTTTTTTCGAGAAACGTACAGTCCCGTCACGTTTCTGGTAACATAGTGTAGAACTCTATAGTTTATTGTGTGTATTTCTACAATATTTTGTAATTTTTGGCAAAGGCTTAGCTGTATCTGGTTTGAGATGCCAACCAGCTTCAAATTGCCAGTGGCGACGGCTGGGGCTGTTGGTAAAAAATATGGAGTAATGGGAGCATGCAAGGAGAAATCAGAAAGCAGACCATTGCATGTACGGCAGTGATTGAGAATAGAAATTTAACAGAATTGTTTATGACATATCGAATAAGATTAGAATTTCTGCCGGTTGTCATTTTCAATTTATTTGAGTAGTTTTTATTTAATTTCAAACTGGTCCATAATATTTATGGAACGTTATTATACCTTAAATCTATAAGTATTTATATTTTAGTTTAGAATAATAAGTATATGTTTTTTTATATTACAGGAGGATGATATATGTCTATTTGATATATGTTTATTTTTAGAAATTGATTTATGATAATGGTTTTAAATTAAAATAAATAATAATAAAAAGAATATCAAAAATCCTTAATAACTATGATAATGAGTAATTTGTTTGAGGCACTTAACTTGTGACCTATTGATATTCACCAACCATAAGTTAAATAGCTCTCACATAAATACACATCTGGCTTGTCACAAATTACTATAAATATAATAAAGAAGTTGTATGTGATTAATGTTCCTTTTGATTTATTGATGCTTAATTATTTGTTTAACCTTCATCTTATTGAGACATGTTCTGTGATTTATATTTCTGGTCCTGTCCGATTCGTTGAACCAGTGTTAGCTTTAGCAGTTCTGAACAAAATTCCTATAAACAAGAACTGTTCAGAGAAAGAATCACACGACAGTGGACTTTATGGAGAAACTGCAATACATAATTGATTATACGTGTCAGAATGACGTGAAAGGGGAAGATCATAATCACATGCTACTCTAAAACAGCCACATGGTTTGGGTTTCCAGACAAGTATGGGCCATGCTCCTCCGATAATGAATCTGTATTATCAATGCGATGGACTTAGATTTTGGACATGTCATAAGTTGAGGCATCATGTTCCACTGCCACAAAATTAAAGACATGGTATGGCCCTTGAAATGGGGCTATCATTTATGTGCAGATGAATTGAGATGGTTATTTAGTGTTTTTTTCTGCTGGTTGTCCCTAAAATACTGAAAGAAATGATATTAGGAAGAAACGGAAGACCAAGTGGGATGTTGAGTTTTTAAAACTATAAAAAATGAATTTGCAGTTATTATTTTGATAGATGTTTTTATTTGAGATTTGGGATGGATTATGATCTATGTTTTTTTATTTATGGACGAGAATGAGACAAGTATACTGTCTAGATTGATTTAAAATTCAAAATAAACAATTATTAAAAAAAGAATATAAAAATAATAGCTAGCTGATGAATGGATAAAGAATATAAAAATAACTAGTAGCTAGCTGATGAATGGATAACTTGTTTAGATTTAAATTTGAAGAGGTAATTGATAAAGAAGGAATGATGAGATGGGAGGTAAGAAATTACACATCACTTATGAGGTTCCTGTTGATAAATTGCATGCATTTAGTTTAGGAATTTTCATTTCATTATTTGTAACTAGCTACAATACATGAATAACTCATAGCTGATGAATGAATAACTAACAGTTCATAGCATATCATTGGAAGAATGTGAGATAAAAAGAATATAAAAAATAACCCATAGTTGATAATGAATAACATGAAGAATGTCAATAATAACATGTAGTTAGGCATGGATAACTCACACTTAAACCTCTTTAACCAAGAGAATATGAAGAATAAAAAATATTTTCAAACTATCTTCCATTTTATAACTATATCTCAACTATTTGATTCTTATGGACCTGATCCAACCACAAACTATGTAGGTGTGCTAATTATAATTATAGAATATGAGTTAAAATTAGAGTCAAAGAAGTTCTCATTGTATAGATTATAAATTATATTTAAAGTAACTTTCATTGTAAAGAAGTGAAGAGAGATCTAATTGAATAGTTCATAAAACACAGTATTCTAAGATTTTACAAATTGAGAAACAGGTTTAAGTTTTTTGCAAATGCAACAAAATTCTACAATTAAACTGATTTGAATAGAGACTCTGTCTTATGGATATTTACCGTTTCTTTATTATAGTTACAATTGCTTTATATGAAAAATTAATCATTTTTTACTTTATATATTATGAAATATGAGTTATAAATTATAGTAAAATGAGTTTTAACAGTGAGAATAAAAAATAGAGTAAAGAGGATTCTAAATAAATATTTCATAGAGCATAATACTTTTAAAGTTTTGTAAATTAAAAAACATGCTAAACAAGCTAAATGAAACAAAACTCCATAAGCTCTCTCTTTCTTATGGATATTGCTGAATCAAGACTCTGTCTTATGGATATCTACACAGTTTCATAATTATAGTTAGGATATCAAGTTTGAAGGCGTTTGCCAAAGGGTTTTGCACTAGTAGGCCATATACAAGGACCAGTTGGCAATATACAAGGACGACCGTTGTTATCATCTCACTATTTATCAATACAAAGAATTTCGTATGACGTTTCATGGCGTTATTTAGAGGGTTTTGTATCACATTTGATGACGTCGGTATTGGCACTAGTTGGCATACAATGATAAATATGACAAGAGCTGTTCATTGAGCTGCAGAGAATTTAATGGAGCTGCAGCAGGCCTGTAGACCGTTGGATCTCGAGCGAGATCCAACGGTCTACAGGCCTGCTGCAGCTCCATTAAATGCTTTACAGCTCAATGAATAGCTCGAGATCCAACGGTCTACAAACCTGCTGCAGCTCCATTAAATGCTCTCCAGCTCAATGAATAGCTCGAGATCCAACGGTCTACAAACCTGCTGCAGCTCCATTAAATGCTCTGCATCTCAATGAATAGCTCTTGTCAACAAATATTGTGATCTTAATAAAGTTTGATTCGTCCACATGTTTATTGTACAAGCTTTTTTGTTTTTTTTGTTTTATTATACCAGCATTTTTGTATCACTAAAGTTTGATTCTTCCACATGTTTCTTTTCGGACTGTTGTCACTCTTTACACGAGAAAACAAATTAGTGTTCAAAAGGTGACTCATTCTTGTCACTCTTTCCATCAAATCCATTGGGGTGCAGCTAAGGTGACTCATTCTTATCTCTCATTCTCATTCTTATCACTCTTTCCATCAAATCCATTGCGATGCAGCTAAGGTCACTCATCCTTATCACTCTTGCCATCCAATCAATTGGGGTGGATCTCTTGTCACATATGTCCTAAGCGTCCATGTGTAGGTGATATTATGATGAACATGACTTGGCCTCTTGTCTGAAGGTCAAATCAATTCAGATAGGTAACTTTTGTGATAAATGTATATAATAATATTAATATAATCAAAGGTAATTAGATATTTTTGGGTTGTATATAATCGATTTCAAATAATATCATCCAAACTAGTTAGATATGTTTGGGTTGTATTTAATGGAGGTTAATGATATTATCTTATTATTTTATTTATTTATAAAAGAGTTTTAAAATTGTGAAAAATTATATTAATATATTTGTTTCATATTAAGGATGATAGAGTTATTTTTTTAGTTGACTTAGGTTTATAAGTGTTGTGAGGGGTAAGAGTATCAAGTGAGGGTTTGTTTGGTGAAAAATAAATGTATAATTTATAATGGTGAAATTCCCTTTTGGAAGTAGAGATTGATAATGAGTGGCACTTTCACTCCGTGTTCATATTGCATGAGTTATTGATATGCAAAACTAGATTGAGAACCAAAGTTTTTGTGTCTCATAACTTAGATATATGTATTAATTGTTATAAGTCTCTATTTTATATATTGTGTATATAGGATTTTAATTCTATTTTTTTATGATTTATTTTGTTGTACATTATATTTATGCATTCATAATCCCCACAGCTTCATTCCATATTTAAGAGTAGAGATGATAGCGAGTTCAAATAAAACTTCCACAAATCCTAATTATTCACTATCTTCCGGGTTCCTTTTTCGGTGAGTGATTTTGAATTGGACAATGATGGGTTTTAGGGTTTAACCATGATAGGGAAGTGAGTTTCACCACACAAACTATATGGTCGCTCCTTAAAGCGTCAAGGGTATGTTTATACTTTTCACTTTTCATTACACACATGAAGATTATGATTACTTTTATTTTCTTAGCCCAACCAACCAATTAAGTACCATGTTTAGAAAGATGGGTTTAATCCCTTGGATGCAAATAATATCTTTGGTGTTGCATTAGAACTTAATCTTAATATATGGAAAAACATGATACAATGATAGAGTTCAAGGAATAAATGATTAATTTCTATTGAAATGGTAGTAAGAATTTACCTAGGTCAATTGAACTATTATATCACAATCTCTAGCATCTCTCCTTTTGACTCGTTCCTTTGAGTTTAAATGATAAGAAAACAATGACGGGTTATTGAGTAGAGCACTTCTTAAGGAGAACTCGACACACTTGAAAGATGTTGATTCTTAAAAGATCCACGAGATTAGGGATATAAGGGATGAAGAGCTCCAAATTGAGGAATCTCACCTTTCTAAGTCTACGAATAGAAATCCGTATAAGAAAGCCCCTTCTTTAGCAAATACAAAACCACACATTATATCAAAGAAGAGTGAAAGTAGTATAACACCAAGCATATGAACCCATGGTTGTCTTACTATAGTGACATATCACTATGTTAGGAGACCAATGCACTTGTTTACTTATTTTTTGAGTTATTTTTATCATTTGCAAGCTTATGAGAGTTGTATTATCTCTATGAACTACGGGTATAAATATAACAAAGTTTTCAAATTGCCATGAAAAAATGGATTCCTATCGGGCTGATGCACAATCATGGACTCCTTTAAAGACACTTTAGATGCCACATAATACTAGAATAAATGGGAAACTTTGACTTTAGGTGACAATTAGGGGTATTTCCCTAACTTATTTGAAGATGAAGTAAAAAGAGAAAAGATAGGTAATTGAATAAAATTTCATAATATATAGCATTTATGCAGAGAAAATGTGTGTAAATGATTATAAAATTAGTTTCCGTGAAAGCGAGTTTTCAAATTTTCAGCACATCTTAACATATATGTTTGTGCGGGTGCAGCAATATATGAGGTAAATGATGTCCATTTGTGATAAAATATTACAGACATATAAAGGACATATGGGCCTAGTGCAACACTATTTATTCAAATTTTTTCATGAATTATTTTTATTATTATTAATTATTGAAGTCAGAAAAGATTGAAATTAAAACCTTATGTGCGGGTGCAACACTTTAAGGGAAAAAATTAATGAAATCCTTGATTTCTAAATATAAGATCATAGAGCTTGATCTCGTCTAGTGCACCATATAGTTTTTTGGGGAAATGGTGATGGAAATCAAAAGTTATATAACAAACAATCGATGTATGTATTTTCAAAAATTGACATGCATCATTTAGAAAAATAATTATAAATAAATAAAACATAGTTTTGAAGGAAAAAATTACATATTCAGAATCATCATTTCGTACTCTACAATATCCTACATTTTCATAAAAAATATTGTGTATATCAT
>LPNX010900013.1:53467-55967 GCA_001517045.1 Pseudotsuga menziesii | reverse complement strand
TTAAATCTAGAAATATGGAAACTGTTAGAAGAAATTTAGGCATAACAATAATGAATAATATCGAATCAAGTAATCACATTGTTAAATCTCTTGCTGTTGCATTCACATCGATTGGTAAAAAAACTCGTTCAAAAGACTGTAATGTGGCTCGTCGTGTATTGGCTGAATCAATTGTATGTAGATCCACAAGACAACGTCGTTTACTTAAATGCACATAAAAAATTGTTCCTTTACATCCAAAGACACTTAAAAAATATTCAGTAAGAAGAGACAACCTTGGTGTAGAGGGACAAATGGAAACATTATGGGCATTTAGAGGTAGGTTGCCCCGCAAAGACATGAAGTTAGTCGAAGCAATGAAGGGCCTAGTGCAAACGTTTTGGCATGATAACACTAGGACTTCTTCTAACACGAAGGATGTGTTAAAACATTGTAGGGGTTCTCATCACACTGAACCTCATGTTAAGCATTATCTTGACATGACACAAACTCAACTGTTCAAGATGTTTAAAGTTGCCCACGTAGAGCTAAGGCTTGGGAAAAGATCTTTTGAAAAATGCAAGCCTTGGTATGTTAGAATCAATACCATTCGGAACACTTGTTGTTGTATATACCACATAGAGTTTGACCTATATTACCATACATTTGTACATATACGTCGTTTTTTGCATTCTAACCATGTGCAGGAATGCTCAAGTACAGTACCGCTAATGTCATCCAGAGATTTCATCCATAACATCATGTGTCCGAGGCAAGATGGGCAGACACATTACTTAAAACAATGTGTAGATGGTTCTTGCAACAATTGTGGTGGGCTATCCTTATGGTCTGATTGCATCCATGAAAGTGAAGATCAAGCATTCGGGAATGCAATTGTCGAGAAGTAGAACTAACAGTATGAGACATATCAGCTAAATGATGGGAAAGAAAGCAAGAAGATTAAATTGGTGACTTCACAGTTAAATTCTTGGATATTGACAAATTAATATTCATGTACACAATTTTTTATGTGGTTTATTGATATATTAATATTCATGTACCAGGTGAGAGTATGTGATTTTATTCCATAGTTTCATGGAAAGATCCAATAGTACATTCAACATGTCGATATGGCACGATGGCAAGATGAGCAATTCAGAACATGCTGGGATACCTTCCCTCTCGGAACAATACTATCAGTGGTTGACTTTGCGGAAAATTACACCCTACAACCACAAAATGAAATTCAAAGTCAATACTATCACTCAGAGCAGGTGAGCATAATGGTGCATATCACGTATTGACATGGGCAAGATAGCAATGAAGAGAAACGTGTGATACTGAAAAAAAGTCACTTCTACATAAGTGACGACCAGACCCATGACATCCATTACGTGCAACATTGCTTTAAATTATTCTATGATCACGTGATAGCTATGGATATACCATTTTATCGTCATTTCATTTGGTCAGATGGTTGTGCTGGACAGTTCAAGAATGCACGTGTATTTGAATGGTTGTGTTTGTTGCACATAAAATACAAGGTGCCACATGTGTGGAACTACTTTGAAACTGGTCATGGAAAAGGAGAGCACGATGGTTCTAGTGCATGCATTAAAACTTCCCTTTGAAGGGAAGAGATGAAGTTTACAGGTGCTCGCCTTCGAGATGCTGCATCTATAGTCCAATGGTGTGCATCTGTCATGGGAGAACAAGCAACAAGGAAACACTTAGTGCAAAGAATATTCTATAAGGTTACAAATGTGGACCGATCACAAACACCTCGGGTGAACACAGTGCATGGAACTCAACAGTTTCATTCAATTAGAAGCTCAGACAACTTGGCCCTACAAATTTGGACAAGATTGAAGGCTTGCTTTTGTAGTTCCTGTAGCATCGGTGAATGGGGTGATTGTGAGAATACATATACCGTTGATACATGGGATCTAGTGACACTTGGCACCAATTTCAATGGGGGTAATGAAATAGACCATTTGGAAGATGATTAGACACATATTTCTACAGACTATGATCACATATCGGATCTCATACAAGCAGGTACATGAGTAGTACCTAAATAAGAAAATGCATTTATGTATTGTTTACTCGACCTTTGTAGAATTTAATTTATGTAGAAATTAGAAATGCAAGACCTTATTTACAAAATGTATTGTTAACTCGACCTATTTCCTTTCACAGGTCAGATATATGTAGTGGTTGCCCCAAAAAATAATGAATGGGGTTTTGACTATTGGTTGGCATGTTGCTTAGAGGGGAAACAAACCCTTTTAGAACCTATTACAGATGATGAAAATATTGAATTCCCAACTGGCTCGATGGTTATAAAAGGGGAGTACTTAACACTTGCAGCACAACAGAAAAGGAAGGGTGGGTATGTATACCAGGATTATAGACCAGGAGCTATTGTATACCACTTCACCAACCTAGTAGTTGGTATAAGGGTGAATCCACGGACCTGGGTAACACTTTTTGGCAAGTGAATTTCAGCAAAAACGGAAAA
>LPNX010900013.1:11556-47584 GCA_001517045.1 Pseudotsuga menziesii | reverse complement strand
ATATATATATGCCAATGTCAACAAATATACATGTACCTTGGGGAAGGAGAGGGTCACCAATTTGGGTCTCTTCAAGCACCAAATCAGAGAATGATATGTACACAAACATACAAAGAAAGTGATCTACATAAACATACCTACTAGCTCATCAAAGGTGGGCCACCGGTTTGGTGCTCTTCATGCACCGGTGCCTCACTAGGGGCCTACATATAAAGTAACATATATATGTCAATTTCATATAAAATAGTGAATCAGAGACATACATACTACCTGGAAGGAAAATGATGAAATACCAAAGAAAACGAAACATACATACATGGCTGGGGGGAAGAGGTGGGTTGACAACAACCTTGCTTTGGTGCTCTTCAAGCACCACTGTCACAATAGGTTCCTGCATAAAGTAACATATGTCAAAGTGATACAAGTTACAAAATGTTTTTTCTAAAGAAAGAAAAACATAATTAAAAGCATATTTCAAATAATACCTGTGTCTCCGAATCTACCTCTGCATGAGAGGGAATAGGCTGCAATACAATATACTCATCCTGGTCAACCTACATAAAACATGTTGTATCAAAATTAGGATACATATTGAATGCTACAATCTATACTATAAATATGTAAATAAAATTGACAAATTAACAAGTATAACTTTCTTACCCCTATTGGTGAAGAACCAAACCCATAAGCAATATTGACAGCCGCATCAATGTTCTCAATGTTGATTGACGGACTATGCGACTATGGTGTGCCATGGGACACCAGCTATATATTTGTTCACATAATTTGTTAGATAATTAAATAGAAATAAATTGCGAAACAATTGAACATTTTGACATGAAACAAAATATAATATGAAAATAATGAGTTTTACTTACAAAGCGAAGTAATCCATCGTCTCAGAAGTTGGAAGCAGGGCCATAGCATATGCCTCCACACGATGTGCAAGGGTGTGGAGTAACATGGTGCTCTGAAGAATCTGCATCTCCTCTGTGATCTGTAGATGGTCCCGCCTTAGAAGTGCCAGCCCCTTGGTCTACATTGCCTTGGACATTAGTCCCATGCTGAAGCAATGTATCTGCCATGTCAAATAATGCCTCCTGTGTATATTCAATCACAGGAATTGCAGGAAGATATACCTGAGGGGGTTTTGGTGTGCATGGTGGGTGTGGCACATGATTAGTATCTGTCCTGGCACCTTCCCTATATTGGGGAATCCCATGACCAATACCCTGGTTTCCTAAGAGATCGAAGTAGTTAACATGTTTCCCTAGGATGAATTCTGTATACAACTTCCTAAGGAAATAAAATGGGATGTACCTATTCCCGTGGGGGTCTTCATCGAAGACCATATACCAATGCACTAGTCTATGGAAATGTGTGCTCAACTGGTGGGTGGAACCAATCCGGTGCTAGGGTTCTAGAATAATGAAAATAACTGGTCTTTTGTAATTTTAAGGGCTTTGATGTCTTTATGAGTCAATCCATCAGAGCAGTATTGCCTATTGGATTCTCTGTACGAGGTAATGTTGTACAGAGCTCCTTGGGCATCAAAAATTGTGTCTGTTATTGTGTCCAAGGCATCGGCTAAAGACGCTCTCAAATGATCCCCCCCTCTGATAGATGAGCTAAGGCGCCTCAATGATGCCAAGCGCGCAATAATCTGTGTGTTTCTATCTTGTTCCCCCTCCGGGTTTGGGTTAGGTTGTTGTGGGTTATTAGAGGGTGGGTTTTCCACATTGTGTTGTTCATTTGTGTTGTCTGTTAAGATTTAAACAAAAAACTACAAGTTATTTTACTTTTAATCATTATTTGATTGAACATTCAATTTTTTTTTTTAAATTTGTTTAAAATAATTATAAAAACAATGAAATTATGGAAAAAATTAAAGAATGGAAGACTAAGTGAAAAGGATAATCTAGCATTTACCTGCCATTGGAGCAATCCACCTCGAACTTGACCTCGAAAAGCTAAAACGCAAATCACACTTGCGCTATTTTGCCCTTGCAGTTTTTCACTGTCCCGATCCTATGCAAATGAAAATTGAGGGGCCTGCGGCCTATGTTTTATTTTATTTTTTGCTTTTCAATATTGCATATGCAATATATCACACTTTCGATATATATCACATATGCGATATATCGCACTTGTGGTATATATTGCATATGCGATATTGAAAAGTAAGAAACACTATATTGCATGCTTTTTTATTAAGGGTAATATGTGGTATCATTTGTGTATATTTTCTAGGCACGTTGTGGAGATCCATTATTAGCCATATGTACTATGCAATGTTAACATACTACTTTGTGGAGATAATATCACTATTTTGTTATTATTTAATAGCATTGATCATTGTTTCCCTTTGCATATACTGCTTTCAACTTACAAGCACTAAATATCTTATGGTATGTAAGAAACATTTCTGAGTCCTCTTACATTCCTTGTTCTATCCAGATATAATTTAATTGGAAGAATTCATGATACAATACCAAATGGATTATTGTGTATTAATAGCTCATATGTTAATGAAGAAAAATTTAGGCTTGCCTATCTACTAGTTGATGGAAGGTTGGAAAGAGTAGGAAGGATGAAGAGAGTGTCATTCAAAGCTCATTATACTATGGAGCCTATGACAAATTATATGATTGATCTTGTTCCTTCTGAGATTACAATATTAGCACAAAAATTCTATTCAAACAAACTCGAATAGAACAATGTATATAATTCACATTTTTCATTTATGCCATATTGTTTTGTATGAACAATAAATTCTAGGAAAATCTATAGATATGTTTTGGACCTTGCTATTGTAGTCCATCCAATGCAAATATCAAAATGAAATTGATTGATTGGGTGTTGTTGGAAGTAGGAAACCTTCATTGGGAAGGTAGTGGAAGAAGAGAGTCAGATGGAAGGGTTGTTAAATGGTTACTCTAAAATCATGGCTTTCGATCTCTACATTTCGAATATATTTAGATCGTATATCCTCCACAATGGTTTCTTCATAAAACCTAAAAAATCCACCCTACTCATATCTATAGATATGTTTTGGACCTTGCTATTCTAGTCCATCCAATGCAAATATCAAAATGAAATTGATTGATTGGGTGTTGTTGGTATTAGGAAACCTTCATTGGGAAGGTAGTGGAAGAAGAGAGTGAGATGGAAGGGTTGTTGAATGGTTATTCTATAATCATGGATTTCGATCTCTACATTTCGAATATCTTTAGATCGTATATCCTCCACAATGGTTTCTTCATAAAACCTAAAAAATCCACGCTACTCATATCATTCCATGAACCATCACCTTTAATGAAGCAAGATTGAAGCATGAAGCAAGGAACCAACATGATGTATGGATGTAAGGAACCAACATGATGCATGGATGGGTATCATTAGTATGGATAGGTATCAACCGTGTCTTCCACATCCATTATGATCATTTAACAATCCTTCCAACAATAATGTTAAATATCACATATGCGATATTCAACATTTACACAACGCATATGCGATATATCGCACTTGCGATATATCACATATGCGTTTTGTAAATGTTGCATATCGCATATGTGATATTTAACATTACAAAACGCATATACGATATATTGTATACGCGATACGTTTTCACGAACCTTATCCTTGTGTTTGGGCTCAGGTTATTCCGAACGTACCATCAATAATGCATATGCGTTCTTGATTTGTACTTCAGAAGTGCGTTTCTGATTTCCTAAGTGGCACCAAAAAGTGGAACCAACTTCGTGCGAGCACCCTATCATGCTTGGTAAAAATAAGTGATTTTCCAATTGGATAGTTGTATTAGGAAGGGGGTTTAACAAAATGATTTAGGGAGATATTTTTCAATATCTTGTGAAATAAATACTTCTTTAATATCTTATGAATACATGTTCTATATCACAAGTTCATTCACTAAAACCTTGGTGGTTGTGTCATTGGAAAGTCCATTCCTTTAAAATGGCTTATTAAAAATCTTTCACAAATAATTTATTAATTTATTGTACATAATATGGGCATTATAGCCAATGTAAAGATGAACTTATCCCTTTCCCTTTATATTCTAAAGCTTAAAAAAAAGTGATTAGCTTCTACATTTATGTTAACTGAAAAAATTCCAATAGAATATAAAACACCTTTTTTAAAACATTAGTAGCTTTTTCATTTATGTTAACAAACAAATCTTATTACACACCATTTTTCTCTTATAGGAGAATAAATTTCAATTTTATAAATTTCATTCTCCCAATAAAGATGGATATAAACGAGGAACACATTGAACAACATTATTTTGAAGTAAGTTTATGAACCTCAATCCATACGCCTAGGATGTATCTAGTTCTATATTATAGAGGGATATTGATTCATACTAAGATGAAATTAGTGCAATAATGAAAACACAAATTATGAATGAGAACTTACAACAAAATGAAATGCCCATTACATGAACATAGAATTTTTGCAATGATAAACTTCAATAATTTATGGCAATTAATGCAAATTATTAACAACAATAAGATATTCAATACTTAGAAACACTAACAACTCATAAATCCATAAATCCATTACATAATTGACTATAAGCATACTAAATATGTTAAATTACTCATTGCATTCAAATAATACATAAGGTACATGTATGATAGAAATAAATATCAACCCACATAAATAAATACTTTTTTTATAAGAATTCACAACCAATTCACTGCAAGATAAAACTTTTCCATTTAATTGCAGTCTATCTACTGCATATCTGCTACCCCAATGTTAGGGCTATCAAACCACATGGATTAAATAAATCGGTTGGATTTCCCACATCTCAACCGATAAGTATTAAATAGAGAAAATAGGAATGTAGTTTTCCTAGGCTCAACAATCAATTTTCAACTAGCAACACTTTCCCCCCTCAACCTAGACAACATAAGGAAAAGAGTTCCCTTATTTGTTGTGCATTCTCTCAGGTAATCCCCTTTCACTTCAGTGATCTATTGTAAGAAAATGAATTTCTTATTTATGGAAATAACGATTTCTTACTTTAAGCAATTGCTTATCTTATGTTTCCTTCAACATTCAGCAGTAATCCTAGTCATAGTTTTCACATATGTATGGGAACAATTTTTAAAGGATAATGAAGACGATAGCATGAGACAAAATGGAAGAAGAGATTGCATTCTTAAATTCATAGGTAATATGCTACATTATAAGGAGAGATTGTTCAATTTTAGAAGAAGTCCACATATATTTCTCTTGGACATAATTTTGAAAAGTTGGTTAACAACTAATTTTTGTTGCTAAATGTTGGAAAGTTTACAATAATGGAGGATTAGGAATAAATTATTATCATTTTATCTGATCTCCCTAATCCCCTCTTCTTCCCATATAATGGTGTCATATCACCTTTTATATTTTTCTACAACCTTTTAGAAAAAAATATATTATAATTTTAATATATGTGCAATACAAAACAAAATTTCACTACAAGGATGGTCAATGTATAAATTCACTCTTCAAAATACAACACATATGTCTATCCTGTAGAAATTGAGGCTCTAATACCATGTGGAAACAAAATATAAGGATCTAGCTACAAGATATTTCTCACAAGCATGTACAAGGACAAAATAGAGAGAGGAATTATGAGACTGAATACAAGAGAAGTGGAGAATGATCCATAAATATTTCTATGTATTATTGATCAACATAATGTACATAAATAATACATATCTGATAGGTAAAATCCTATTTCTAAGGAGACAACTCATTCTAACTAATAAACAAGACTTACTAAATATGATAAACCCCCATAGGTGACTAAAGCACCTCCCAAATCAGTCGAGGAGCTCACAAATAGATTAAAGCACGATTGAGTTGTCATGAGTGATGGTAAATATTGCTAACCATGGAATATGGAGAGAAAATCATGGAGTATGGGTTGGCCACAAAAAGATAGAAGTTTCCTAGTTGACTAGCTTTACCTTATCCACTGAAAAACAGGAATAAAGCAGTATAAAGATAGAATTTGTAGGAAGGCGCAGTTACTAATATGGGAAGTCAATTAAGTTGGAAAATCTAACTAGAATTAGTATAAATTTGCTCCTAGGGTATATATGGAAAATGTTGACCAAGTGGTGCAAGTGGATGCCAGCTATCTAGGCTAATGCATAGGAAATTAACTAGAAATAATTAATTATTTTATCCTAAGTATGTAGTGGGTTTATAATATTCTAACACAACCCTTTAAGTCTGAATTTATCATGGTGTTATCTGAAATCATCAGAAATATAGATGTATATAGGGACCAACAACAAGGCTATGGTCACCCTTTACAATTATTTTTGTCCAGAAAAGTGAGGAAAGAGGAAAAAACACATGGGGAAAATACTCCCTCAAGAAAGGACAAGGCACAAAATGAACAACATGTCTTCATTATGTCTTTTTCTTCGCTTGAATGAGTTGATTGAACAATTTCTTGAGGAATAAATTGATGAAGAAGTTGTGAACTCCATGATCATGCACTAGAGTGTAGTATCTGCAAGAAAGAAGAGGAAAAGCTCCTTATAGTTCATCATCTCATGAAGGAGGAGAATTATATGAATTCCTCTTGATGCTAACATACTCTAATCTACAAACATAATCTGAAAATGAAAAGAGATTTGTGTATAATTCTTCCCAAAGAGTAAAAAAATCAATACCATCAGTTCCTTGTATAGCTACAAAATGGTGAAATGGACCATGTATCTTCTTTTCAAACTGTTATAGCACCTTCCCAATTTTGAAATGAGACTGAAATGAATTTGAAATATTGAAATTATTATCATATGTGTTAACACCTTTATTTGACCAAGGAGAATGAGACCATGGGGGAGAAAAGATAATGTTTTTTTTTTTCTAGTACTTTGGACAAAAGGTATAATATATAAGTGTGATGATGGTCTAAATGTCGATCAGGTTGCCAAAGATCCTAGGTCGTGAGGGTGGAAAGAAGAAAATCAGTGGGTAATACTCCATCCGACCTTCATAACATGCGAGGAAGATAGGAGGAGTTCGAGCCTTTAACCAGCTGCACAGATCAAGGGTTGTGAAGTGGCCCCAAGAAGATCCACGGTCCACATCAGATCCGCCCTGTAAAAGCACGCGTTAGTTAAGGAAATAGAGGCTGCCGAAATCATGTATACTCCTCTCGATACGACGGTGGAGGGGCGGGATCGGATCACATCAATGGATGGGATCAATTCCGTAAACCGGAACCTGCATGCAGGATAATCCCTAACCATCCAGCATAATTCATTACACGAGGCTGGATCCGACGGTTGGAGATCAGAGGCGGAATAGATCGACGACTATTATGATTTTCAGGGAGTGAAATCGCACAAGAAATAAGCTCGAGTTGGCCAGCGGAATCGGGTAGATGACGGCAAATCGGACGGCTGTCAAAGGCCGGGCGATCACATCAACGACTGAAAAGGATTCCGGAGGATGAACGTGCACGGCGGTTAATCCCGGATTGGCCAGCGGAATCGGGTATGTGGCTGATGATCCGACGGTGCGTGGTTAAAGGTGTATTGCATCGATGGCTGGGGATAATTCCGCTGATCAAAGTTGCTCGACTGTTAAGGCGAAGGAGCCCAGTGGAATTTGATAGGCGCCACATGATCCAACGGCCCACCTATAAATATATATCAGATTGATGGCTGTGGAAGATTCCGGGACCCAGAGTTGCACGATGGTTAAAGTCAGAGGGCTCAGGGGAATGTGGGACGTGGCGTTTGATCCAATGGTGAAAGATGGAGGTACGTCACATCTACAGTCATGAACGATTCCGGGACGGAGACTTGCACAGTGTTTATTGCCAAGACAGACGGCGAAAAATGATACATGGCAGGCGATCCAAGGGCCAGAAGTTTGTAAAGGACCAGATCAATGGTTGATAATGAGTCCGGAAGAAAGAGACGCGTGGCTGATAGTAGATGGTAGTTGCGGAAAGTAAATGATCATCCACATGGCGAATTGTGATAGGCCCGAAAATAAAAAGGGCTTATAAAAGCGAAGGGTTGACCTCTATCATTGTTATTTTATTCGCTCGGGACCAGTGAAAGGGACTGGCCTGTCTGGAAGCTTCCATTTGTTATTTTTCGGCTTCCATTCGTCAAGTGCGGACACGCTTCGAGCACGCACCTCTACAGTAAACCAGGTAACGCTGAAACCCAGCAATTTTATAATTCCTCCTCCAAGTTACCAATGTGAAATTCAGTAATGGACGAGAGGAAAGAGGTTCAGATGTCGGGTCAAGTCATAGACGAAAGAGAGGAGTTCTTAGTTGATAGGGATAGGAATGTATGCGACCCCTTCCTCTCTGTGGAAAGCGTGTCTGTTAGCAAAGAGAGATTATGGCATTACCATTCGCGAGGGAACGACGTGTTGAACGTGTGCAAGTCCTTCTTGTACTATTTCGCCATTGAGCAAACCCTCCATTTCCCAGAGTTCGCAGAGTGGTATGCTGTGAATTATTCCCCGTCTCAAAGAATTATTGTCAGTCGATCTGCATCCAAAGTATTGTGTAGAGTCGATGCTGTGGTCATTCGAGAAATCCTTAGTTTGCTGAAAAATTACCCAGATAGTCGTGAAGTGATAAATGAGTCAACCCTAGTCGAATTGTACAAGAAATGCGAAGCCAAAACCCGCTGTAAATTCATGTCAAGTGTTTTAAAGGATGGTCAGTCTTTAGATGGTGTATCCATACCCTACCCTATGCATATTTTCAAGAGTGAAGTTCAATTGGTCATTTCCTTGGTATGTCAAGTACTAGGCCTGGATGAGGATTATCATGTGGGCGAGGTCATTCTCGGATTTTTGTTGAGAATGAGTTCCCCTGTTTCTGAGTCTTAGTCTGCCCCAGTTTTTAATTTAGGCGAATACCTGGCTGAAGCAATTCATCTTTAGCTAAGCGAGTTCCCCAAGGTCCGGTTTTTCAGGTTCTAGACTTATTTGCTTAATATGCTAGTATGTTCCAATATCTCTGAGTTGAAGTTTCCGAGTACTTTGTGCTCCTCTGATCTACCAAAACAAATCAGCATGTTCGAATTTGCCAATTCGATCATGTCTGAGATGTACAAAATGATGTTCAATGAAGAATTACCCCGTGTCCTGGATGAAATGAGGAGGTTAATGCAGTCTTCACCAGAGGATCGGGTTGGAGACTGGTTTTTGTACAGGGATTATACCGTGTTGAGAATGTATGGCTTCACTAGTCAGCCTTATAGGATACCTTCCTTTTTGACCCCGAGAATCTTCGCATTGGAATTCATGCGACAGAGATTGCTGTCAGAGGAGGAACATTTTTGTGCCTTCAGGAAGTCTTCGAATATCAAGTTTCCGTTTAAAGTGGCCTCCTTCATTTTTAAAAGCAAGGGTGCCTTGGTTTTTGTAGAAAATTTGTTGGAAAATATGGATTTTATGAAAGAACCAAATGTGAATTATGACCCCCACCAAGTAATCTCATTGAGAAAACAAGCTAGCAGGAATAAGCCATTTGAACATCAAGCTGTTGCAGAGTTAGCTGAAATGGCTAATTTACTCTAGTTTACTGACGAGTCAAGGACCGATGAAGAGACACATCCTGCACCTGGTACAGCAATCCAAATCTCAGAGGGTGTTAGTGTTGCTGCTAAGAGGAGTTTGTCCGATGCTGAAGATATGGAAGTGGACGAAGAGGCGTCCCATAAAAAGGCAACGCTGCTCGGAGGAGGTGATACTGTAGAGGAAGAGGTGTCCGATGTGTTCAAAAAAGATTCTTTAGTCCCCGTGAAGACCGTGCAAGTCAATCAACTCTCCTTTAAAGGTTTATAATGTGGTGTAGACAGTCCGGAACCCAACCCCTTATTTAAGTCAAGAGAAGAGCTCAAGGCGAGCTACATGGAAAAGAGGAAGCAATCCCTGGAGGAAACGAGAAGTCTGCTCTCGGGGGTAAGAAACTTGTACAGTTCAAAAACATCTCTAGTTTCGACTAGAGATGCTGAGAAAAATAATTTTAAGATGGCCATAGTGAATGACAAGAGGATGTCTGAGATAGAAGTCAGGCTGGACAAAATCAGCACCCCAGACAAGATCCAGCTGCACAAACAGACCAGCGACATCATCTACTCAGATTTACTACAGGCCATGGTAAGGTTAAACAAATTACAGGTGTTGGTAGACAAATTGGAAGTCCAGTTAAAGCATGAGAAAGTGGAAAATAAGGCAAATGTTATTCAGGTCAGAAAACTGCAAGCAGACCTTGCTAGCTCAGACCATACCCAAGCTGTCAAAAAGTTGCTAGAAGAGAAAGATAATGCGCACCAAGTTTTGAAAAATAAGTTGAAGATACCGAGCTCAGGACATGTCCAATCAGGTGAATTGCTAGCTCTCTAGGAGGAGAAAGATAAAATCCATCAGGAGATGATGGAATACAAAGGAAAGGCTGGAGAGCTGCAAGAGGAAAAGGATAGGTGGGAGACCGAGAGGGAGGAGCTGCTATCCCAAATCTCCATAATGAAGAAAGATCAAACTGAAGAAAAGGAGATTATGGAAGAGCTAATGAGCCAAACCCCCACCGATGATGACTTATCTATTGCAAACATCCAGAAGCCATTAGTTTATTTTTCTGCAGATGACCTGTTGATGTCTATGTCCCAAGTGAGTTTGAAGGAGGAAGCTATTAAGGAGTTGAAAGCCAAGAATGAAAAAGTAAAGGCTGAATTAACCAAGATAAGTGAAAACAGAAAACAGATCTTGCATGACAGGAATCAATTACAGAAAAAGCTCGATGAGCTAAAAGAAAAATGCATTGGGAAGGGCCCTCTTCAGGGGGCGAAACATATTATCTGGGATACCCTGACTATAGAGATTACCAAGTTCCGACATTACTTGTATTTTATTGATGATTTGAGTGGACTGAAAGAGTTGGCCCAACAAAGACTGAAACTGGTGGATGAACACATGGCAAGAAGACCCCTCACTACAGCTCAGAATACATTGAATTTTCTGAATTCACTGACATACCAAAAGCTGCACGACATGGGCATAAAGGACAGAATCTCAATAGTGCTATCGGCGAAGAAGATCATCCACAAACACCATTTAATGAAGGTTGTCCAAGAGAAGTTAGAAGAACTGCTTGTGCAGGTCACTAAGTTCAAACAAGAGTTTAAAGAGTTGTTCGAAGATGGACTGCCGTCCTTCTGGAATGAAGAAGGTAAGATGCTCCCGCCTGAACATTATCATCACCTACTTGTCCGGGCTCGAATGGACCACTCGAAATTTGATAGCTTGGCGAAGAACCTGACAGGGAAAACCATTGTAGACATGTTAGCAGAGGATTTCGAAGTCCTACAGAAGTTTGTCGTTATCAGAGCCAGATTGCCCAGGAAATCTTATGAAGCATATATGGAGCTCGAGGTAGCTATTCAGGAGATGATGGAGTGTGACACCCCGAGTTCGGAGCAGTGGAAAGCTGTAGAGAGGTTTGGGAAAACAAAGTATATTCTTTCCCCCTAGGAACAGGTGTCATGGTGCTGAAGAGATGATGGGGGAAAGATGTGGAAGCTGTCGGGACATGGAGCTGTTGGGAAAAGGACGTAGAGCTGTTGGCCGAAATTTTGTTATTCAGTTGATTAGTACTTTGTGATCTGTTAGGAATGGAGTGTAACAACTTCCTAGTGGTGTAGGAATTCAATTACAAACTCTAATTTACGTCGATCATTCTGTTATTGATCTGCTGGGAGCAGACTTATTGTTTTATCTATATATTTGTATCTTTTGATGAGATGGGGGTTGGAACCCATCGAGTAAAGTGATTTTTGGAGAACATATCTATCTTATTTTTTAATATACCAAAAATGAATGCATGTGGGTTTTTTCAGAGATTCATGTATCATTGATGTTGCAGTCCGTCCTTTCTTTCTTTGTGTGATCGTAATTTTTCCTGTGTAACACTCCATTCTGTTTGTTCCTTCGTATCTGAAACATAGTGTTTGATGATTAGAATTCATATGTTTATTCTCTATTCATCGTTTCAGGTATTATATGATTTTTCTACTAAATTCGATATGTAATTCGTCTTAGACGCTCTGTATTGATGGGTTGTTCCCTCGCTTTTTCTATTTCACCTTGATAAATGGAATGACTGCAATTATGTGATTATCTTGCCTCTGATAAATCTTGTCTATGCATCTGTGGGATCCTTATATGTATATGACTCTGTTTCCCAATGGATATGTGACTGTTTCAACCAAACAAACAAACCTTTAAATATTGATACCATTTGGTCTTATAAAGTTGTAAAGTTTGTATCGAGAGATCCCTCTCTGGAAAGGAATACCAATTTCTTCCTAAAGTGGTTTTGCTTTTACCTCGGGGTGTACCTTTTACAACCTGGGTACATTCTGAGTGCTAACAAACTGGCGCCGTTGCCGGGGACCGAAGTGCATATCTGCCCCGGGAGAACGACAAAGATTAAGAGAGATTTCTGTGGGCAAACAGGAATTTCAAGAGGAAAAGAAGGTTGTGTATTTGCCCTGGCGACTTCACTGTGAAATTGCTTCACAATTCAAGAACGACATTCTGGCTTCAAGAAGACACACACGAGGTAACTCTGATACCGAAATTTTGAAAAGTTTTGAGGATCCAAAAAAGTTGTTTAAAAGAAAGAATAAAGAGAAGGTAGATTTTCCTTTGTTTGGCCCATCATCACCACCGGATTCTCATATTAATCCAGCATGGGAAGTCAATACTGGGCAGACACCATTAAGGACTAGATTTGAAACCGACCTAAAAAATGCTGAGTCCAATCCTTGTAGATTGAGAGCTAGGTCTAAATCCGACCTCAAAAATATCAAGCCCAATCCTAGTAAGTTAGAGTCCTATTTGTTAGATTCCCTCTGGAGAGACTTACGACAAACTTCCAAAGCTGAAACAACCACCTCCGAACATTCTCAAAGCACTGCAGCTCCTGTGAACCCACCCAAACCAATGGCTGCTAGATTTGCCCCTTTGCGTCTCCCTGTTGCGTTACATGATCTCCCCCAAAATTATTCTCAGAGGATATCTTTATTTGATGGGGAAGGGGATATAACCGCAAAACAACACATTGCCAAGTTTGAAGACTTCATTGACTTGGAGGAAGTGGACTATCCTGATGTCAAAATGCGGTTATTTGCCCAAAGTTTGTCTGGGGAGGCAAAAAAGTGGTTTAAGGACCTTCCACCTGGGTCTATTGTGAATTTTCAGGCTTTTCAGAATGCATTTTTGGATAGATGGGATGATAAACTGAACCCTTTGCAGCTTTTATCTCAGTATAACGGTCTTAAGAAAGGGGGTTTTGAGTCTGTCCATGAATTCTCAAGTAGATTCATGAGGGCTTATAACTCTATCCCGAAAGATATAAAGCCTTCTCCCGCAGCTGCTAAACTGCATTATGCTGGAGCTTTCGATAATGATTTTGCATTCTCCTTGCGGGAGAGGAAATCAACAACTCTTGCTGCCATGTTTACCGATGCCCTAGAAGTGGAAGCCAACATGATGGCTAGTGGAAAAATCAAGCATAGAGACATGGATAGGAGGAGAAAAGAAGAAAATGTACCTTCTACTTCATCTTCTGCTGCAGATGTTAAGTTTGAGATAATGCTGAAGACTATGGAGAAGTTTATGGATAAGTTAACCATGGATGCTAGGCCTTTCAATAGAGAGCAAGGGGATCCCCAGGTCAGGAATCCAAACTTCAGAAGACCAAATCCCCCTGTCCCCCCCCAAAATAGACAGAGAGACCAGAGGAATCCAAGAAACCAAGAAGAACTACCCATCCACCCACCTTTTCCTGAAAATTATGTTGGTGATGAAGAAGATCCTCCTGAAAATGAGATTCCTCTGTTTGGAGAGCAGGATTCTGAAATATATCTTACTGAAGAGGAGCATAATATGTTTGCGCCGCAAGATGTAAATGAAGAATTTGAAAATGAACTGTATCAGAGGGGTTATTTACATGCAATGGATGATGTTCAAAGGAAAATGAGACTGAGAAATAGAGATATCCCTATAAATAAAGGGAAGGAAAACCCAAATCAGCCTTCCTCTAGTTCTTTGAATGGAGAAAAGGGGAAGGAAATACCAAAAGATCCCTTTGTGAGTAGAGAGGTTGATAGTGATGTACAAAGGGATAAAATAATAAAAAAGGCGACTCCGGTTGAAGTGGAAAAGATTAGTGCTGGTTTTAACCTACAAAATGAGTTGTCTAAACTAAAAATCTCTGTTCCATTTAATGAGTTATTGAGAAATACTGAATACAGAGATACTATCTCAAAAATGGTCAAAGACCAAGGTGAAGGGCAGTCTGACATTTTAAATTTGAATGATGATAATACTGCTATTTCATTTGGATCAAAAGCGGAAGGTTTAGAAAGTGAAGAAGTCCCCCCTTTCTATTTGAGTCTGAATGTACATGACAAAGTTGTCCATAATGCTATGTTGGACTCTGGGGCATCACACAATCTAATGCCTAAAGGAGTTGTAGAAAGTCTGGGATTAGAAGTGACCAGACCTTATAAGGATTTATACTCATTTGATTCTAGGAGAGTAAAGTGCCTTGGTCTAATTAAAGACATGGTGGTGACCCTGAACAAACTGCCTTCTAAGACCATAGTCATGGATGTAGTAGTGGCATACATCCCACCCAAATTTGGGGTGTTGCTGTCAAGATCTTGGACTTCCAAGCTGAAAGGTATCCTGCAGATGGATATGTCATATGCTACCATTCCAGTTCTAGATGGGAGCAGAAGGTTGTATAGTGAAAAGAGAACTCCTTATGTGGTTAGCAGTCAGGATAAGCCCGAAGTTCATCATATATATGTTGTTGATACTGATTTGGGATCTTCCATTTTCTTTAATGATGTTGTCCCAGATGATTTGGAAGCCGCATTGCAAAAGAAATCTGAGGAACAGGCGAAGTCCGAGGAGAATAACGAAAAGGAAATTTTGGAACAGCAAGCTCTAGAAGCAAAACAGAAAAAAGAAGGCCAATGGATCATGTATTTCGATGGATCTGTTGCAAAGGTTGGTGCCAGGGCTGGTGTCTACATCATTTCTCCTATTCATGATTTCAAAGCTTTGTCATACAAACTGTTGTTTGAATGCACTAATAATGTAGCAGAGTATGAGGCCTTGTTATTGGGGTTGCATGCTTTGAAAGATCTGGGGGCTCAGAGGGTCAAGATCTTGGGAGATTCCGAGTTGGTGATAAACCAGGTAAATGAGAGTTATCAAACTAAGCATCCTTGGATGAGGGCTTACAGAAATGAAGTATGGGATATGCTGGGCAATTTCTTTACAGAGCATACAATTCAAGTGGTCCCCAGGGTTGACAATATGGTGGCCAATTCCTTAGCAGTATCCGCTGGAAAATTTGAGACCCCAATGACCAGTCAAAAAGAGTACCAGGTGGAGATTTTGAACAGACCTTCTATCCCCGACAATTACAAATACTGGCAGGTGTTCGAAGATGATATGCAGATCCGAAGATTTCTAGAGTTGTCAGGGGAGTTTGTGAATACTCATGTTGAAAATGAAAATGGTAATGACAGGACCCCTGAGGGTGACGAAACGGTTGAATCAGAAGAAGATGTTGAAAAGTTAAGGAAAACATTGGGAGGTAAGGATATCATCCAGCTGAAAAATAATTGTATACCAAGAGGCCTGATCCCTTTAGAAAGGCTATTTGATCAGAATGATGTTGCCAAGAACCCCAAAGTGAAACCGGTTGGTGATGCAGTTGAAGATAAAAATATTGGCACTGAGGAAAATCCTAAAATCATAAAACTGTCCAAGAAGCTGCCTGAAAGGGAGAAGAGGGAATATGTGGAGTTGATGAAAAGGTACACAGATGTGTTTGCTTGGAGTTATGAAGATCTCAAAGAATATGATATATCTATCATACAGCACACTATTCCTATAAAGCCTGGAGAGAAGCCTTTTAAACAGAAGCTCAAAAGGATCAACCCTAAATTGCTCCCTGTCATTGAGAAGGAAATAAAGAAGTTATTTGATGCCAAGATCATTGTAACACTCAAATTTTCTAAGTGGGTTGCTAATTTGGTCCCTGTCAGAAAGAAGAGTGGAGAGATAAGACTGTGCATAGATTTTCGCAATCTAAATAAGGTCTCCATGAAAGATAACTATCCTCTACCCAAGATGGATCACATGCTGCAACAAGTGGTGGGAGCTGAAAGGATTTCGATGTTGGATGGCTTCTCCGGGTATAACTAGATCAAAGTGTTACCACAAGATCAGGAGAATACTTCCTTTACTACACCATGGGGCACTTTTATGTATGCAAAGATGCCTTTTGGTTTAATGAATGCGGGAGCCACTTTCTAGCGAGCTATGGACATCTCTTTTGCAGGGGAAATTGGATTTTTTGTGGTGATCTACATGGACGACATCACAGTCTACTCTAAGTCTGACAAAGAACATTTACACCATCTTGAGAAGGTTTTCATGAAGTGCAGGAAATATGGTATATCTCTAAACCCTAAAAAATCTAATTTTGCATTAGAGGAAGGAAAGCTGCTAGGCCATATAATATCCAAAGAGGGCATAAAGATTGATCCTGAGAGAGTAAGTGCAATCCTGAAAGTGGGAGAGCCCAGAAGCAAAAAGGAGGTACAGTCGTTTCTAGGATAGGTGAATTTCTTGAGGAGATTTGTACCAAGCTTTGCTGAGATTTTGATGAATATTACAAATATGTTGAAAAAGGGTCATGAAATAAAGTGGAATGCAGAAGCTAAGGAGTCATTTTGGGAAATCAAGAAAGCAATTTCAGAAGCACCTGTTTTGGTAAGTCCAAATTTTTCCAAAGAATTCTTAGTATTCTCATATGCTTCGGAACATACTATAGGAGCCGTATTATTACAGAAAAATGATGAGAACCAGGAGCAACCTATAGCTTTTTTCAGTAAAATACTTCGAGATGGAGAATTGAAATATGACATCATGGAAAAGCAAGCATACGCTTTATTTAAAGCACTAAAGGATTTCAGAGTATATGCCTTGCATTCACATATAATTGCACACGTTTCGACCGCTGCAGTAAAAGCAATTTTGACTCAGCCAGATCCAGAAGGCAGGAGAGCGAAATGGATAGCTACATTATTAGAATATGACATAGAAATAAAGCCCATGAAGCTGATCAAAGGGAAAGGGTTGGCAAAGATGATGACAAACTCAAATTGTGAATCTTTACAGATCAATTTTTTGACTCACCAGTTTGACCAGCTGGATGTAGAAGTGATGGCTGACTTTCTGACATTGTGTATGTCCTCCGAAATTTGCAAGCACCAGAAGGGTTAAGTAAATCAAGAGCAAGGTCTGTAAAGCTGAAATCTGCTAAATTCTGTATCCTAAATAAATATCTTTATTGGAAGGATCCTGGAGGAATTCTGCTAAATTGCCTGTTGGAAGATGAAGCCCAGCAAGTTACTAGAGAATTTCATAGAGGAGACTGTGGGGGACATCATTCTTGGAAGGTGACTGCAAACAAAATCCTAAGAGCTGGTTACTATTGGCCTACGCTATTCTCTGATGTATATAAAGAAACCAGCAAATGCCATCAATGCCAGATTTTCGACGGTAAGAGAAAGGTACTGTCTCTCCCTCTGGATCCAATAACAGTTGAGGCCCCTTTCCAAAAATGGGGTTTGTATTTTATTGGTGAAATAAACCCTAATTCATCAGGACAGCACAGGTGGATTTTGACAGCTACAGACTATTTTACCAAATGGATAGAAGCAATTCCCACCAGGAGGGCCACCGAAAATGTGATCATGGATTTTCTTGAAGAGAATATATTGGCTCTGTTCGGGTGTCCAAAAAGGATAGTAACAGACAACGCCACTGCTTTCAAGTCCAGGAAAATGATAAACTTTTGTCATAAGTATCACATAAGTCTAAATCATTCGACAGCCTATTGTCCTCAGGGGAATGGGTTGGCTGAGTCATCAAACAAAAGTCTAGTAAGGATCATCAAAAAGCTGTTGGAGTACAACAAGAGATCCTGGCACACCAAACTCAAATATGCTCTATGGGCCGACAGGATTAGCACTAAAAGGGAAATCGTCATGTCTCCTTTCCAACTGGTATATGGAACTGAAGTGATTTTTTCGGCATCATTAGGGGTCCCAGTTATGAGATATTTCCAAGATCAGCAAGAAGAACCAAACCACGTACAACGGAGGATAAATCAGATCATTGAGCTAGAAGAACGGATATATAAGGCCTATGATAAAGTACAGTCACATCAAGAGAAAATGAAAAGTACTTTTGACAGAAGAGTCAAAGAGGAACAGTTTCAGATCGATGACCTGGTTCTGAAGTGGGATGCTCCCAATGAAGAAAAGCATGGAAAATTTGATCCTATGTGGGTTGGACCTTATGTTGTTGCTGGGTACAGAGGGAAGAATGCATTTTTGCTGAAATATACAAATGGGGTTCCTCTTGAGAGCAACCCTGTCAATGGGAGGTATCTGAAGCATTACCTATCCTAGGAAAGGAAGGTAAAACTTGTATTATAGACTGTACATATTTTTCTTTTACAAGCCAATAAGAAATGGTAAGCCGAAGGCATTTGGAGCTTGCAGTGAAAGCCCCAAGGTTCAGGAGGCCTATCATCCCTTTTCTACAAATATATAAAAATGATATATGTACAAAAAACAAAAAATGGGTTTTTTGGGTATTATTGTGCAAAGTCAAAAAACAAACACCTGGTCTACGAGTTCTTTGATACCTCGTAGGGAGGATATCATCCCCAGATGGAGCCAGCTGTTAACACCTTTATTTGACCAAGGAGAATGAGACCATGGGGGAGAAAAGATAATGTTCTTTTTTTCTAGTACTTTGGACAAAAGGTATAATATATAAGTGTGATGATGGTCTAAATGTCGATCAGGTTGCCAAAGATCCTAGGCTGCGAGGGTGGAAAGAAGAAAATCAGTGGGTAATACTCCATCCGACCTTCATAACATGCGAGGAAGATAGGAGGATTTCGAGCCTTTAACCAGCTGCACAGATCAAGGGTTGTGAAGTGGCCCCAAGCAGATCCACGGTCCACATCAGATCCGCCCTGTAAAAGCACGCGTTAGTTAAGGAAATAGAGGCTGCCGGAATCATGTATACTCCTCTCGATCTGACGGTGGAGGGGTGGGATCGGATCACATCAATGGATGGGATCAATTCCGTAAACCAAAACCTGCATGTGGGATAATCCCTAACCATCCAGCAGAATTCATTACACGAGGCTGGATCCGACGGTTGGAGATCAGAGGCGGAATAGATCGACGGCTATTATGATTTCCGGGAGTGAAATCGCACGAGAAATAAGCCCGAGTTGGCCAGCGAAATCGGGTAGATGATGGCAGATCGGACGGCTGTCAAAGGCCGGGCGATCACATCAACGGCTGAAAAGGGTTCCGGAGGATGAACGTGCACGACAGTTAATCCCGGATTGGCCAGCGTAATCGGGTACATGGCTGATGATCCGACTGTGCGTGGTTAAAGGCGTATCGCATCGACGGCTGGGGATAATTCTGCTGATCAAAGTTGCTCGACTGTTAAGGCGAAGGAGCCCAGCGGAATTTGATAGGCACCACATGATCCAATGACCCACCTGTAAAGATATATCAGATTAACGACTGTGGAAGATTTCGGGACCCAGAGTTGCACGATGGTTAAAGTCAGAGGGCTCAGCGGAATGTGGGACGTGGCATTTGATCCAACGGTGAAAGATGGAGGTACGTCACATCTATGGTCATGAACGATTCCGGGACGGAGACTTGCACGGTGTTTATCGCCAAGACAGCCGGCGAAAAAGGATACGTGGCAGGCGATCCAAGGGCCAGAAGTTTGCAAAGGACCAGATCAATGGTTGATAATGAGTCCGGAAGAAAGAGACGCACGGCTGATAGTAGATGGTAGTTGCGGAAAGTAAATGATCGTCCACGTGGCGAATTGTGATAGGCCCGAAAATAAAAAGGGCTTATAAAAGCGAAGGGTTGACCTCTACCATTGTTATTTTATTTGCTCGGGACCAGTGAAAGGGACCAGCCTGTCTGGAAGCTTCCATTTGTTAGTTTTCGGCTTCCATTCGTCAAGTGCGGACACGCTCCGAGCACGCACCTGTACAGTAAACCAGGTAACGCTGAAACCCAGCAATTCTATAATTCCTCCCCCAAGTTACCAGTGTGAAATTCAGTAATGGACCAGAGGAAAGAGGTTCAGATGTCGAGTCAAGTCATAGACGAAAGAGAGGAGTTCTTAGTTGATAGGGATAGGAATGTATGCGACCCCTTCCTCTCTGTGGAAAGCGTGTCTGTTAGCAAAGAGAGATTATGGCATTACCATTCGCGAGGGAACGACGTGTTGAACGTGTGCAAGTCCTTCTTGTACTATTTCGCCATTGAGCAAACCCTCCATTTCCCAGAGTTCGCATAGTGGTGTGCTGTGAATTATTCCCCGTCTCAAAGAATTATTGTCAATCGGTCTGTGTCCAAAGTATCGTGTAGAGTCGATGCTGCGGTCATTCGAGAAATCCTTAGTTTTTCGGAAAATTACCCAGATAGTCGTGAAGTGATAAATGAGTCAACCCTAGTCGAATTGTACAAGAAATGTGAAGCCGAAACCCGCTGTAAATTCCTGTCAAGTGTTTTAAAGGATGGTCAGTATTTAGATGGTGTATCCATACCCTACCCTGTGCATATTTTCAAGAGTGAAGTTCAATTGGTCATTTCCTTGGTATGTCAAGTACTAGGCCTGGATGAGGATTATCATGTGGGCGAGGTCATTCTCGGATTTTTGTTGAGAATGAGTTCCCCTGTTTCTGAGTCTCAGTCCGCCCCAGTTTTTAATTTAGACGAATACCTGGCTAAAGCAATTCATCTTCAGCTAAGCGAGTTCCCCAAGGTCCAGTTTTTCAGGTTCCAGACTTATTTTCTTAATATGCTAGTATGTTCCAATATCTCTGAGTTGAAGTTTCCGAGTACTTTGTTCTCCTCTGATCTACCAAAACAAATTAGCATGTTCGAATTTGCCAATTCGATCATGTCTGAGATGTACAAAATGCTATTCAATGAAGAATTACCTCATGTCCTGGATGAAATGAGGAGCTTAATGCAGTCTTCACCAGAGGATCGGGTTGGAGACTAGTTTTTGTACAGGGATTATACCATGTTGAGAATGTATGGCTTCACTGGTCAGCCTTATAGGCTACCTTCCTTTTTGACCCCGAGAATATTCGCATTGGAATTCATGCGACAGAGATTGCTGTCAGAGGAGGAACATTTTTGTGCCTTCAAGAAGTCTTCGAATATCAAGTTTCCGTTTAAAGTGGGCACCTTCATTTTTAAAAGCAAGGGTGCCTTGGTTTTTGTACAAACGTTGCTGGAAAATATGGATTTTATGAAAGAACCAAATGTGAATTATGACCCCCACCAAGTAATCTCATTGAGAAAACAAGCTAACAGGAATAAGCCATTTGAACATCAAGCTGTTGCAGGGTTAGCTGAAATGGCTAATTTACTCTAGTTTACTGACGAGTCAAGGACCGATGAAGAGACACATCCTGCACCTGGTACAGCAATCCAAATCTCAGAGGGTGTTAGTGTTGCTGTTAAGAGGAGTTTGTCCGATGCTGAAGATATGGAAGTGGACGAAGAGGCATCCCATAAAAAGGCAAGGCTGCTCAGAGGAGGTGAGACTGTAGAGGAAGAGGTGTCCGATGTGTTCAAAAAAGATGCTTTAGTCCCCGTGAAGACCGTGCAAGTCAATCAACTCTCCTTTAAAGGTTTAGAATGTGGTGTAGACAGTCCGGAACCCAACCCCTTATTTAAGTCAAGAGAAGAGCTCAAGGTGAGCTACATGGAAAAGAGGAAGCAATCGCTGGAGGAAACGAGAAGTCTGCTCCTGGGGTAAGAAACTTGTACAGTTCAAAAACATCTCTAGTTTCGGCTAGAGATGCTGAGAAAAATACTTTTAAGATGGCCACAGTGAATGACAAGAGGATGTCTGAGATAGAAGTCAGGCTGGACAAAATCAGCACCCCAGACAAGATCCAGCTGCACAAATAGACCAGCGACATCATCTACTCAAATTTACTGCAGGTCATGGTAAGGATAAACAAATTACAAGTGTTGGTAGAAAAATTGGAAGTCCAGTTAAAGCATGAGAAAGTGGAAAATAAGGAAAATGTTATTCAGGTCAGAAAACTGCAAGCAGACCTTGCTAGCTCAGACCATACCCAAGCTGTCAAAAAGTTGCTAGAAGAGAAAGATAATGCGCACCAAGTTTTGAAAAATAAGTTGAAGATACCGAGCTCAGGACATGTCCAATCAGCTGAATTGCTAGCTCTCCAGGAGGAGAAAGATAAAATCCATCAGGAGATGATGGAATACAAAGGAAAGGCTGGAGAGCTACAAGAGGAAAAGGATAGGTGGGAGACCGAGAGGGAGGAGCTGCTATCCCAAATCTCCATAATGAAGAAAGATCAGATTGAAGAAAAGGATATTATGGAAGAGCTAATGAGCCAAACCCCCACCGGTGATGACTTATCTATTGCAAACATCCAGAAGCCATTAGTTGATTTTTCTGCAGATGACCTGTTGATGTCTATGTCCCAAGTGAGTTTGAAGGAGGAAGCTATTAAGGAGTTGAAAGCCGAGAATGAAAAAGTAAAGGATGAATTAACCAAGATAAGTGAAAACAGAAAACAGATCTTGCATGACAGGAGTCAATTACAGAAAAAGCTCGATGAGCTAAAAGAAAAATGCATTGGGAAGGGCCCTCTTCAGGGGGCGAAACATATTATCTGGGATACCCTGACTATAGAGATTACCAAGTTCTGACATTACTTGTGTTTTATTGATGATTTGAGTGGACTGACAGAGTTGGCCCAACAAATACTGAAACTGGTGGATGAACACATGGCAAGAAGACCCCTCACTACAGCTTAGAATACATTGAATTTTCTGAATTCACTGACATATTAAAAGCTACACGACATGGGCATAAAGGACAGAATCTCAATAGTGCTGTCGGAGAAGAAGATCATCCACAAACACCATTTAATGAAGGTTGTCCAAGATAAGTCAGAAGAACTGCTTGTGCAGGTCACTAAGTTCAAACAAGAGTTTAAAGAGTTGTTCGAAGATGGACTACCGTCCTTCTGGAATGAAGAAGGTAAGATGCTCCCGCCTGAACATTATCATCACCTACTTGTCCGGGCTCGAATGTACCACTCGAAATTTGATAGCTTGGCGAAGAACCTGACAGGGAAAACCATTGTAGAAATGTTAGCAGAAGATTTCGAAGTCCTGCAGAAGTTTGTCGTTATCAGAGCCAAATTGCCCAGGAAATCTTATGAAGCATATATGGAGCTCGAGGTAGCTATTCGGGAGATGATGGAGTGTGACACCCCGAGTTCGGAGCAGTGGAAAGCTGTAGAGAGGTTTGGGAAAACAAATTATATTCTTCCCCCCTAGGAACAGGTGTCATGGTGGTGAAGAGCTGATGGGGCAAAGACGTGGAAGCTGTCGGGACATGGAGCTGTTGGGAAAAGGACGTAGAGCTGTTGACCGAAAGTTTGTTATTCAGTTGATTAATACTTTGTGATCTATTAGTAATGGAGTGTAACAACTTCCTAGTGGTGTAGGAATTCAGTTACAAACTCTAATTTACGCCGATCATTCTGTTATTGATCTGCTGGGAGCAGACTTATTGTTTTATCTATATATTTGTATCTTTTGATGAGATGGGGGTTGGAACCCATCGAGTAAAGTGATTTGTGGAGAACATATGTGTCTTATTTTTTAATATACCAAAAATGAATGCATGAGGGTTTTTTCAGAGATTCATGTATCATTGATGTTGCAGTCCGTGCTTTCTTTCTTTGTGTGATCGTAATTTTTCTTGTGTAACACTCCATTCTGTTTGTTCCTTCGTATCTGAAACATAGTGTTTGATGATTAGAATTCATATGTTTATGCTCTATTCATCGTTTCAGGTATTATATGATTTTTCTACTAAAGTCGATATGGAATTCATCTTAGACGCTCTGTATTGATGGGCTGTTCCCTCGCTTTTTCTATTTCACCTTGATAAATGGAATGACTGCAATTATGTGATTATCTTTCCTCTGATAAATCTTGTGTATGCATCTGTGGGATCCTTATATGTATATGACTTCGTTTCCCAATGGATATGTGACTATTTCAACCAAACAAACAAACCTTTAAATATTGATACCATTTGGTCTTATAAAGTTGTAAAGTTTGTATCGAGAGATCCCTCTCTGGAAAGGAATACCAATTTCTTCCTAAAGTGGTTTTGCTGTTACCTCGGGGTGTACCTTTTACAACCTGGGTACATTCTGAGTGCTAACAATATGGAGCAGAAAATCCTAAAGGTATAGTGTCTCCATGAGAGTATAGGGCCATAGTAGGAAAAGGTTGAGCAATTGGGTAAAACTGATGGATGTGCAAACTTGAAAGATGAAAGGTCTTAAAATTTGAACCATAGGTGTTTAGAACATATCCAAACATGTGTAATAGAAGTCCAAATATGAGTAAATCCATAAATAACTAACCGATAAAAAATAGACAAGACTTGAAACCAATAGAAATAAGTAACACTGCATAGGAAACCAATAAGGAATCAACTAGTGAACTTGGGGTTTGTATAGTCTTAGGAGTATTCATAGGATGGGTAAATGGCATGGATTATTTCATAACCTACATACCATCTTGATAACATAATTCTCAATCATATTCATAAACATTTGAATGGAGTGAGGAAGAGATGGATAAAGACAAGTCGGGATTTAGTGAAAAAACACAATCATTGGGAGATGGATCTAGTGGGATGACAGGTGATTTATCCAAGAAAGACACTAAGATTTATGATTATGATATATCATAAAATGAATCTATATAAAATATTTGAGAAAATTATTTAACTCTAGCACTCAATACATAGTTGATATTACCTTGGGATTACACACGTTGATAATCTTCTAAGGATTCAATAGACTTCTCTAGTTCATCTGATACATCAATGTTATGTTTCTCAAGCAACTGAGACATTATTCCAATATTCATATTGAAACATATATTCTCATAATGAAAACCCTTGTTGTAACAAGAATACTTGTATTTGCTCCCTTTATTCTTGACTTCCTTCATTGAATTCGAACCTTCATTAATAGGTTTTGATCGTTCATCTTCATTATATGACTTTGGCCTCTTCTCTTTCACTATTTGCTTCTCTTTTGAATTTGTAATATTACTTCCTTGAACTATAAGAGCATGATCCTCACCCTTGGATATTCTAGGAGCTCACATCTAGATCAATTTTGTTTCTCTTTTGTTAGTGAATCAAAGAATGTACTCAAAGAAGACATTTTCCAATTCAAAATAGAAATCCTAGTAGCATGAAACTTTGACACAAAATTGAGTATTCAGGACCCAATTTTGAAAGGATGGAAATGATCAATTGATCTTCCTTCTTCTCAATCCCACATTGCTTGAGATAAAGAAGAAGTGACTTGAATTTGGTGAATAACCCTTCAATGGAATAAAAAATTCTTCTAGATTCAATGGGAATAACTCATTCTCCAATTGATGTGCTCTTATCTCATCTTGTACTCCAAAGAGAGACTCAAGTTTGGTCCATACTTGGTTTGGAGTGGTCAAACCATCAAGATGAAAAAGAAGATCAAGATAAATTGAGACAAAGAAATCCATAGGATTCATCAAACCTATTATGCCACTTAGATTTCTCAACAATAGCATTGGGTTCATTCTCTCAAAGAAACTCTATAGAGTCCCTTACTACGCAACAAAATACCAATTTTGGCCTTCCATTCATGATAGTTGAAGGGAGTCAAGACCATAGATGAAGAGGAATCCATGCTTAGTTGTTGTTTTTCTCTTGGAGATGCTCTCTGCAACCTACACAAACATAAACTAGGGGAAATACTTATGATCTCAATTCAAGCTCTTCTTCAAATATGGATAGGAGATTGGATGCACTTTGATATAGAGTATTAATAGCTCCTCAACTCTATAGCACTTGACAACCTGAGAGATATGATATAGTGTAGATATTGATAGATTGAGCAACCTCATGCTCTAGTACCATGTATAAATTGAGGCTCTAATACCATGTGGAAACAAAATATAAGGATCTAGCTAGAAGATATTTCTCATTAGCATGAACACGGAAAAATAGAAAGAGAAATAATGAGACTAAATACAAGAGAAGTGGAGAATGATCCATAAATATTTCCATGTATTATTGATCAACATAGTGTACACAAATAATACATCAATGATAAGTAAAATCAAGTTTCTAAGGAGAAAGCTCGTGCTAGATCATAAAATGAACTTACTTGATATGATAAAACCCCATAGGTGACTAAAGCACTTCCCAAATCAGTCAAGGAGCTCATGAATTGGTTAAAGCATGAGTGAGTTGTCATGAGTGATGGAAAATCTTGATAATCAAGGAATTTGGAGAGAAATAATGGAGGATGGGTTCACCACAAAACATAGCAGTTTCCTTGTTGACTAACTTTACCTTATCCACTGAAAAGTAGGAATAAAGCAGTATAAAGACATAATCTACATGAAGGTACAATTACTAATCTGGGAAGTCAATAATGTTGGCAGAATCTAACCAGAATCAGTATAAAGGCCCTGCTATTCTATATAGGGAAAGTATTGACAAAATGGTGCAAGTGGATGCCAACTATCTAGGCTAGTGCATAGGAAATTAACTAGAAATGATTAATTATTTTTATCCTTAGTATGTAGTGGGTTTATAATATTCTAACATAGCCTCATAGATACTTTATCATTACATACACATTATGCATAATGCATAATATAGGGGTTTCAACTAGGGGATTACATTAGCTAACTGAGATTAGAAATGAAGTACATTAATTTATGGAGAAGCTATTTAGTTGTATTCTTCAAGGTATGGAGGCTCATACAATTTGAAATTTTTATAATAGTGACCTTATGTTGAGGCCTAGAAAATTGCAGGTAACAACAGTTAGGGATTCTCCCCAATAAACGTTCCTAACTAGCCCGTTATTGTTTGGTATAGGGAATCCGTCCGGTTTATGGTCCGGCTATCGTATAAGGTCAAGTAACAAATTTAAAGGTTTTACCTATTACATCCCGGTCCACCATGTATATATTTTAGTTTTATGTGTTTAAGTTATGATGTGCAAGTGCCTATCTAAAATGCAGATTGATAGAGATAACGAGGAGTGTCGCAATGTGATGCGCATGTTCTTACCTCTCATCTTAACTCTCTCGCATCTAAATCACACACAACAAGAAACTAAATTTAACCAACTAACCTATCCCTAGGGAGAAAAATTATCAGTTATCAATAAGTAATGTATTTTTGCGCATGCATTAAGAAAAATTACAAATAGCTGATACTTATTTCAAAACACATGAACATCAATAGAAATATGAACAATAAGATTGCATATTGTTTATGACAACCTTCATTACTCATAGGGGAAATTTCACAGAATAAACTAGAGTGCATTCATAACATGAACATAGATTCAATGAGTTAGAACAATCTCACAGTTAATGGACATAAGCTGAAAATGAAATAGTTTACATTCAACTGATCCATAGCAAAACATTTGAAACATTCCACCAAGCTTTTTCCAGCAGGAAACTTGTAATTCTTTATTGCAAAAGGAAATAGTTCTTATTACAATATACTCTCACAAATGATCTAGGAAAAAGTCCTTTTCTACATCTAAACTCTCCTTTATTTATACAAAAAAGAAAAACCTTTGGGCTTCCCCTCGATAACCTTTGGCCTTCCTCAACCTTTGAGTTCCAAAATTTTGTCTTGTAGTATGTGCTCATAATTTATACAAATATGTGACATTTAAAACTAAAATTTAAGAGCACTTTATGAAGAGGGATCAGCTTGGTCGTTGATGAAATTTTTCCAAGCCTAGGCCTCTACTGTTATCAATCTGCTCAGTAATCTGTTGATCTTTTTGAGATCCTGTTAATCTCAGACCTTCCTTACTGCTTCTTTATTTCTCTTTCTCTTCCTCCCTTGCTACCTCTTCTACGACTCTCTTTCTTTCTTCTTCTTCATTCTTCAGTCAACTCTCTGTCATAAACATAGCATGTTCTTAGGTCATTAAGATTTTGCCAAAATAACAAAAACTGTATCAAGCTATTTACCTCTTCCATATGCATTCTATAAAAATAAACTATACATAGTATTAATGCATGAAAAGAAACAAGACACAGTAAAAATAAAATCCTGCTGTTGTGCTTAAAACCCTGTTCGTAACCAAAATGACAACCCTGATAGAAAAGATTCTTCACATTAATCCAGGCCGCATCTAAACTAACTCAAAATCCTTCGATACAAGAATGAACTACATTTTTGCTACTGCTAATCTCCAAAACACCAGACTCTGTACTGTGCTCGTCATGGAAAACCCTTAGTAAAAGGTATAGGCGGGAAAAAACCTTGTCCACGGGAAAAACCCTATCAGTGGGTGGAAGCACTAAGCATCAGGTAGATAGTTCACTACGCAGCTACAACTGCGAGCACCAGACAGACTACGGGTTTCGTGATAACAAAAAATCATCAGCAATCGAAAGCTCTAAGCACTATGCGTTGGCGACTCAAACCTCAAGACTTTCGTAGTGTCGTCAATCCCTAGCACTAAATGCCATCGATAGTTATGCGTCGACGATCGAAAAACTAATCACTAATACATCGGATAACATAGTCTGATCGATAGCCGCAACGACGGATTCACAAACAACTACGGTTCTACGTTGACGATCGGAACCACTAAGTGCTAAAGGTTGGAAATTTAAAATTGAACGCCTCCGTAGTGTCAGCAATGCAAAGGACAAGCCCTCTGAAATGGGGCATCATAGAGGACTAGATAACTCGGCGAGAATAAGAACTATCCGTCGGGACTTTCATTGTTTCCCTTCCGAAACGTCGGCAACATAGAGAACTAGTGCCCCGACTCAAACATTAACAAACTTTCGACAGTGAAAAATAAAATCATCGAAAAATAAAAAATGTTAAGAACTCTTCGTAGGGCAACGACAATACTAGATCATTTAACCTCTGAAACAGCAGAGAAAAACTGTTAATGAAAAATCAAACATTAAGCTCCATAGTCTTCTATGTTTCCAACCTCAAAGATCAATTTAAGTGGAAAAAATTGGACTTCTAGGACAGATTTAAAGAAATCAAACAAACCTGGGCTAGATAAAATTGAAAGGAGGGTCCAAAATTTTAAAAATTTGGGAAAAAAGGTTGCAGCTGCAACAATTGGAGACTACTTGGTGAACAAATATCTCTCAACAACTTCTTCTTTGAGCAACAGACTATTTTGACAATGAATACTAACATGCTGAATTCTTCTAAATGTTTGGATTTCCCAAATGGCAGATGTATTTAACTTAATCATTGATAATAGTCCACTTTAGGGAAAATGGAAACCAAGATTTCAAAGTCTAGATAACTCTTTTGAGGCTAGGAATATGAGTTTCATTTTCCCCTCTGTCTTAGGGTAGCTCCTAGCTTGGACACCACAGGATTGTAACATATGGTAAACATAAATATTCGTTTGTTCCTCATTCCCATGCCATTTTGTACTTTTGTGCTTTTGGACTTTTTTGTCCTTTCTGAGTCCTCCTGCATGCCTTCTTTCTTAATTTTTTATTCAGGCTCCTCTATCCATAGTGTCCTTTTGTGTGAGAGATGTATTTAATTTTAAGCTCACAGACGGAGAAGAACTTTGGCAATCTTGTACTCATATGGTTTAGTACTTTGTTTTGATACATATTGCTTTTCTTAGGAGATTTTTACTCTTATTTTCCTTTTGGCTTTCAATTCTTGGCATGGGATCATTAAAATATAATATATTGTTTACCATGCTTCCTCTCCATGGGTCTTTTGCTGTCACCCCTTAAGACATTTTTAAATGTGAGATGGATGGATCCTCAAAATAGTATTCCAGACCTTTTGATCCTGAGTTATTTTACAAGGATTAAGTAGGACTTCAATGTGTTCATAGCCATTTAGGAAAACTGCTGAACTAGAAGAAGTTCTTTCAAATAAATCAATAGTACACAGTCTTATAATCAAGGATTTTAGTTAATCCAAAATTCTGATGAACTCCATGCAACCAAAAGTTTTCTTCTTTATTAAAATTAATCAAACCCTAACTAAAATAAACAAAAATAAGCGAATCAAAACAAAACAAAGCAATCGGTTTATTTATGTATAAGACAACCAAGAAATAAAAATTAAGAAACATAAAGTTGGAGAACTAAACCACTAACTGGTAAGTTCTCTTCCCACCCCTGTAAATCTTGCAACTTGTGAGTTTAGTGGCTAGGCTTGACTGCAATTTGAAAAGGCCTACCCATTATCTAGTACTACAGAACTTGAATTAAAAACTACATCTGAAACTAAATCTACTATTTTACAGCCAATCTCATCAGCTCGTGAAAATCGAAGGAGATCGGGCTGGGTGTCAAATATATTGCTGGCTTCTTCAGCTTGGTAATTTCCTGGTTCCAATTCAATGAAGTAATTTCCCAACACATAATTCACTGGTTCATTTTTTCCCTCTAACTAAGTAACATTGTACTTCATGTGAGGCTCTTTTAATATTTTTATCTGATTGGGACTTCCATTATGAGGCAACAACAAATGTGACCAATCTGATGCGAAGTATCCATTTAGCCTTGCCGACCAGTCTCAACTCAAAACAAGTCCATAAACATCAAGTATGTCTGCTACTACAATATCGATGTACTGACATACCTTCTCATTTGCAGATAAGCGAATTAGAACATCTTCCATTTCTCCTATTACTTCCATAGTTGTCCTATCTAATTGAATAACTTGCTAAGTGGATGGCTTAGGCTGTCCATTAATTCTCTTGCATACTGAAAGTGGCATAACATTGATTGATGCACCTGAGTCTACTAAATAGTTGTGCACATTATAGTTGAAAATCTCAAAAGTTAGGAGAAATGGTGGGGTTTTAAACTTAGACTTACCTCCCACACTTGCTTCAACAACTTCTTCTTCAGGTTGGTTGTCAGTGGGAAGCTCTTCTTCTGGTACTTCAAGTGATTTTAACAATTTCACTTTCTGTTGAGGTACATTACACATTTCAAACAATGAGATATTTGCCTTAGCATTTTTAATGTCTTCCACAATATCATACCCCATCTCATGCTCTTTGAGATTTCTCTTGACATTATCAATTTTATCTTCAACAGGCTTAACAGGTATGTTAATTTTCTTTGGACCTTGACTTGAAATGGTAAATTCCAGTATTTTAACATTTGTAGTGTTCTTTTGTATCTTCTTCATATTCTCCTGAAGTTTCTTGATCTTCGAAAGTATTGAATTGTTTTCTTTTAACAGACCCTGACTTCTTGTTGTCACATCGGTTTTTGATGTTTCCTCTTGTTTCAGAGAACCTTCCTCTTCTGTATCAAACAATGAGACACAGTCCCATAAAACTAGAGTATCTTCCTCATGTTTTTCTATGGATTGATTGTCCTTTTCTTCCTCCTTATCATTTTATGTTAGTTTGGAGTCCAAAAAATGATTCATTACCAACGTCATAGAATTTATCCATTGAGGGAAATTCTTCTCAGAATGAGGTTGTTGATGAAAAGTACAAAAATTATCCATGCCTACATCAGTTAAATTCATTGCTGCAAGACTATGTGGAGGAGTCCTAGGTTGATTGTTGTCTTCCCTTTCCTTATAGTAAGGTTTATATGATTTGTGAGCCTCTCTTTCCCTCTCTAAATCTATCACTCTGTTGGATAACTTTTGCATCATCTTCAACATCCCTTCAAAATTCTGTGATTGCTCATCCTTATGATTAGTTAGTAATAAAGGTTTCTTACCTCCAAAAGTTTTTTATTCCAACTGCACAGGATAATTTTCTATGCTCTCCATCTCAGCCTCTACCCTCTCAGCTTCTTCATAAGTTTTTGATAACATAGGTTTGACTGATATCTTGGAAAACATGGCCAAGTCAGGCCCTAGAGCTGAAGTATAATATTCAATCAGAGCTTTTTCAGATGGCTTATCAGCTGCAATAATTTTTTTTAGATAAGCAGCAAATCTTTGAGTGAAATTATGCACCTTTTCCTTCCTTCCTTTCTTTAAAGCGCATAACCCTTTCATTAAAGTTGCATGAGTTTTCTGAACTGCATATTTACTTCTAAATATTGTCTCAAATGTGTCCCAATCTGTGATTGAATTTGCAGGAAGAGAAAAATACCATGAGGCTGCTGCTCCTTTCAGGGTGAGTGGAAATAATCTACAGACCACATCTTCATGCTCTCCTGCTCGTAGTCCTTCTATAGCCAAGTAAAAACTTTGCAAATGATCATCTACCAAAATTTTTTCACTTGGTACAAACTTGGGTAACATCTTGTCAAAAGCTTGAGGAAAATCATGCAAGCAAGGTGTCAAATTTAAAGGTGACCTAGCTTTCCAAGTAGGCGGTGGAGGTAGTTGGTTTGCATTTACATGAGCCATGATTCTGAGTGGAGAATGAGGTGGTGATTGAACAGGGGTCTGACAAGGTGAATAGTAAGGTGAATCTGGGTCCATTTGATTCAAAGGATGGTCAAATTCTTGTAAGGCTGCTTCTACCAGTTCTTCAAGATCTTCTACCAACATTGAATCTTCTAACTTAGGGTGATCTTTCTTCTGATATTCTCTTTTGGGTAAGACAAGAATAATCGGTAATCCTCTGATCTTTTTTGCATATGCCCTAGTAATTCTTCTCAGATCATCAACTACTTCATTATATACAGGATACAGATGCCCTTTCTGTTTATCTTCAGGAGTGGATTTGTGAAACAAACTACTTTCAGAACTGTCACTGATGGAGTAATTTCAATGAAATGAGTTTCCTCGGCCAGCCATGCACTGGTGGCCCTCCTTCTAGCGCCAAAAATTGTTGAGGCCTCGAAAATTGCAAGTAACAATAGTTATGGATTCTCCCCAATAAACATTCCCAACTAGCTCATTATTGTTTGGTATGGGGAATCCGTTCGGTTTACGGTCTGACTATCGTAGGTCAATGTCACGTCCCCATGCCTCCGACCGACGTAGAGGACGCGACTACAGGCTTCAAGTACCCGGGCTAAGAGCCCCATGAACATGTGCATTCACAAAATTGCTAAAACAGAGTGCTTAAATATACACATAGGAACATTTATCATGCACAGATGCAAACATCTATCAGGAACAGCGGAAACATCATACATTTAAGCAAGCATTCATTGGAGAGTGCGTGAAGGTTTTTCCTCCTTTGTGAAATCAACCGCTGTGATGGAGTGTGCGTGTGGGTGAGGACTGACAGTCTTGCCACCCCATTCCCAAAGGCAATAACTGCCTCAACCACCAACAGCCTTTCTTAATGAAAATGGTTGGAATAAAGTAGAGTAAGAAGACACATGGATTTTTACCCCATGGGCCAAGGTTTGGCAAATTCCCCCACATCCTTATCCTTGTGAAAATAATTCCACTTTCAATTTAGTTTCCGCGATCGTAGCTGGTCGAGTTCATTTAATTAATTATAGATGCATATTTACATGATGACCAGCATAATATATGCCGCATGCCACGATATGCCATCGGTGACAATTCAAAACCAAAACATAACATAACCGATCAATGGTGGGGCCTTGGCCTTTAGCTCCACACCGTGATCATTTACAATATATACATCTAATGCAACGGGGTCAAAACCAGGGTGTTACATTCCCCTCCCCATTCAATAGCACTGTCCTCAGTGCTTTTACAAAATTGAACAAAATGCTACACTGGCATCGCCTCAGTGTACCGCAACATTGAACAAAAATGGATGGGCCAATCGCATGGCATCCTCCAGCTCCCATGTAGCCTCTTCAGGTCCGTAGTGCTCCCATTGCAACTTTACCTGACCTATGGCTCGGTTCTGGAGCATTGTGACCTTCCTGTCGAGGATGCGCATTGGCTCGATTTGGAACTCTCCCTCGGGTTCCACCTGAATCACATCCCAATTTATCACATGGTTAGGATCATGTACATATCTCTTAAGAAAAGAAACATGAAAAACATTATGAGCTCTAGTGCTAGCAGGCAATGCAAGTCTATATGCAACTGGCCCTATCCTTTCAAGCACTTCAAACGGCCCACATTATTTCGGTGACAACTTGGCACAACTTCCAAGCTTCAAGGAACTCTTCCTTGCCCTCACTCTAAGGTAAACATGATCCCCAACACTGAACTCCCTGTTCACCCTTTGCTTATCTGCATAGCTTTTCTGTCTGTCCTATGCTGCTTTCAGCTTCTGCCTAATCTTTAGGACCTCTTGCTCCATTTCCCTGAGCAATTCTGGTCCAAGCACAATCCTGTTCACTGGATTATCCCAAGTCACTGGTGTCCTACACCTTCTTCCATACAAAGCTTCATATGGACTCATCCCCAAGGATGCCTACTGTCCATTGTTATAAGCAAACTCTACCAAGTGTAGGTAATCTTCCCACTTGGTTGGTTTGTCCATTACGTACATGCGAAGCATGTCTTCAAGAACCTAATTAACTCTCTCTGTCTGACCATCTGTCTGAGGATGTTATGCAGTGCTGAAGTTTAGCTTTGTACCCAAATCTGCAAACAACCCCTTCCAAAAGTTGGAAGTGAACTTGACATCTCTGTCATATACTATTGCCTTAGGCAATCCATGCAATTTGAAAATCTCCTTCATGAATATCCTTGCAATGTTGCCGGTCTCATATGTAGACTTAACCGGTGTAAAATGTGCAGCCTTTGTCAACTTGTCTACCACAACCATGATGGAATCATGTTGTCTCCAAGTCATTGCCAATCCTGTAATAAAATCCATGGAAATAACTTCCCATTTCCATTCCGGAACTGGCAAAGGCTGCAACAACCTGTTGGATGTTGATGCTCAACTTTTACCTGTTGACATTTCATGCACCTTGAAATGTAGTTAGCAATATCCTTTTTCATTCCTAGCCAAAAGTACTGCTTTCTAGCTGTAGCAATTGTCTTCTGATATCCTGGGTGACCAGAATACGGAGCGTGATGGATCTCATCCATAACAACTCTCCTCAAATCTGCTACATTCGGAACATAAATTCTGCCTTTATAAGTGAGAAGTCCATCTTCTTCCAATTTATATCCCTCATATCTCTTCTCAAGAATTTGTTGCTGCAATTTGTCTTTTACCTGCTCATACAATTCATCTCCAGCAACATGATCAACGATCTGCTGCCTCAAATCTGATTGGCAAACACTAAGACATGCCACATGTATTTCCTGCATCTTCCTGCTAAGTGCATCAACTACCTTATTCTCCTTCCCCTTTATGTGCTTGATTTCAAAATCAAACTCACATAAAAATTCCACCCATCTTGCTTGCCTAGCATTGAGAGTAGGCTGATCAAACAAATATTTCAGTCCACAATGATCCGTTCTGAGCTCAAATCTCCTACCCATCAAGTAATGTCTCCACATCTTGAGAGCATGTACTATGGCTGCAAGCTCTAGATCATGAGTGACATAGTTCTTCTCGTGTTCCTTCAGCTTTCTTGACTCATAACATATCACGTGGTTGTCCTGCATAAGGAATCCTCCAAGCCCTTGTCCGCATGCATCGGTACACACCACAAAATCTTTCTCTAGATCTGCAACCTTCAATACTGGTGCACTGGTGAGAAGACTCTTCAACCTCTGGAAGCTTTCTTCACACCTCGATGTCCATTCGAACTTCATCCCCTTCTTTTGCAAAGAAGTGATGGCGTGTGCAACCTTGGAGAATCCCTCAATGAATCTCCTATAGTATCCTGCAAGTCCCATGAAATATCTC
>LPNX010900002.1:285425-373439 GCA_001517045.1 Pseudotsuga menziesii | reverse complement strand
TTGTTTATGGTTAAATTTCAAACTCCTAAGTAACTCATTCAGTTTAACATCACCATACTAAATAATTTTGCCTTAGTAACTTAATAGGGTCTACCCCCTTTGGCTTCGTCAGGAGTTGAGCCTAAACGAAGGAGTCAAGAACAAGGTGACAACCTTGACTCGAGACTTGCCCCCAAGGACACACCGAGTGGCTTGAAGATTTCTGCCATGTGACCCAGGTGTGTGAAAGGCGACAACACTTTTTGGCGCTGTTGCCGGGGATAAATCTTTTTATTCCCGAGTATGACTTAGCTTAACTTTTTTCTAAACAACTAAAAAGATAAAAACTTTTGATTGATCTAATCACTTAAAAAACATAAAAATTAAACTCGATCCATCTGGCGACTCCACTATCTAACATCCCTTCAAGAATTTCTACCCGAAGAAACCGCCGACAATTATTCAATCCTATCCCTGATCCCGAAAGGTTTATTAGGGAAATATTGAATAGGCAGACTTCCCGTAGAAACCCTGAAAATTTAGGAGACCAATCCCTCCTAGATATCCATCACATATTTGTGGAGAGTCATGTTCACCAGTCTCAAGAAATGACAGAATTATTCAAACCCCTTGACTTTTCTCAGATAGCAGGTGCTCCCCATGCCATTCCAAAAGATGCTATCAAGAAGCTCCCCATATTTCAGGGCAATAATGCTATCACTTTCAAAAGTTTGAAAAGCTCTTGGTCAGTTATTGCAATGATGCTGCCCATGACCATGACAATGTCAAAATGAAGATCTTTGCTTTATCCTTAGAAGATGATGCTAAAGAATGGTACTTCGACCTAGATGATGATTCATATAAAACTCTTAGTGAATTCCTAGAGGGTTTTAAGAAGAAATGGGGGGAAAAGAAAAAACCAAGACATCTGCTTGCTGCCCTTCATAACATAAAGAAGATGGAGAATGAAACCATGGATGAATTTAACACTAAGTTTAGGCATGTGGTTGCCGACCTCCCTAAAGAAATCAAGCCAAAGGATACCTCCATCCTCATATCTTATGTCAAAGCTTTCACTGGTGATTTGAGGTACCAGTTAAGAGACAAAGAGCTAGTCGATCTAAAAACTGCTCAGGAATTGGCCGAGAAAATAGAAAAGAATATGCAGTCTTCAGGAAAATCCAACATTCCAGGTTACACTAGGGGAAACACTTCATACAACAAAGAAAAGGGAAAAGCCGTTGAATTAGAAGAAAAGGGAGCCTCTAAAGATCCCATGGAAAAGGTAACATACATGATAAAAGACTTGGTTACTAGTCAAAACCAACTAATGGCCAATCATTTTGCACACTTGAATCACATGCATAATATATTGATCACAATGGAAAGGAATAATGGACCTAGGAACTTTCAGCCCAGGAAGAATCAGATGTATCAAAATAATTTTCCTCAGCAGGAGCCTAGGATTCCAAACCAGTTAGACTCAGCTAACATGGTAGAAGAAGTAATTCCATGGTGTAGACCCTGTGAACAATTCCACCAAGAAAGCACTTGTTATGTTGCAAATCAAGTCATGGAACATGGACTTCCCGAGTTCAGTAGTCAGGAAACAACTTCAAACGAGCTTGATCATGTATACATGGTAGGTTAGGCCTACCCTTTGTCTCCAGCTAAACAATACAAGCCTAAGGATGAAACCATTGCAGGATCTTATAATGAAACTTATGATGAAAACTGTAATGTACATGATGGGACTCCTATGTGTTCTCCATATAATGATGACAGTCTGGAAGGTTTACTGCCTTGTGACCTTTTCTTTGAAGAATATGAGTATGAAAATAAGGACAAGTATAACTTGGAGCATGATACAAGTGACGAAGACTCCCTTATCTCCGATAAAGATGTTGATGAGGAGTCCTGGACATTCATGGAAAATCTAGTCTGTGACATGAATAAAGAGGAAAATAATGAACCATAAAATTTTGATGGTTTTGTTTATTTTTCTGTCTATGGCATATCTAAAGGAGAGAGCATGGACCATGTGGCCTTGGGAAACTTTGATATGGAAAAGGAGCATGCAACCTATCCATATGATCAGTCTGAGCCATATATCAGTATCAATAATGAATACATGGAGAAGTAGTGTTGTGAAAAGACATATGTTATGTAGTTAGTAGAATATCAGTCTCAACTATCATCTTCACATATAGAGTTTCCTCATGAGTTGGAGCCGCTTGGGGCTTATACAATGAATTATCATCCGGTAAACCTTGATGATCAGTATGATGGTGTAGTCAATCTGCCTCATCATTCCGATTTGTACATCAACCCTGTCCAGTCATGGATAGAAGCAGCCTACGCAAGCACTTACCAGTTTGGGATGAAGTTTGACAACATTATTCATGCCTATGATTTCCCATCCATCCCGCCCCTTCCAGATCATCACGCAGGTTTGCATTTTCTGAATAAAGTATCCTTACTTTGGCTGGTAACCAAAGACAAGGATTTTTTTTATGTTAATAAAATGCTTAGGTGGTTGCATTGGATTTCTGATTACACTTAACCCTTTTTATATCATGCTTAGAGTAGGAAAATAAGCTCCTTAAAAAAGAGCATTTACTTTCCGCATTTTTGTTTTAGCTATAATAAAACATTTTTTTCATTAGTTAGTTACATTTATTTTGTTTAAATAAATTAGCTTAATGGTTCATTTGGTTTTTATGTAAAACTTGTGCTACTGAGGTTTTCTTGTCAAGTTGAGATGTTTTTACAGGGTGTATAAACCAAAGATATTGGTGTTCTCGTATCCTCTCCTTGCCCTATGACCAGATCGAGCACACATCCCGTAGTTGGAGTCAGAATGTTACCACCTAAGTTACTTAGTGGTTTTTTTATCAAGTGAGCCTGGTGAACTAGACAAGGATAACTTGTTCGGACTTCAGAAGACCTTCAGTCTTACTTCTGGGAAGATTTGTTGTACTATATCACATGTTCATACCCCATGGGGGAATTGTAATAAATGTTTTAGCATGATAGTGTCTGTAAAAGACTCGGTCTCTTAGACTTCATTTGTCAATCCGATCAGCCCAGGGTGTTTTTTTCCTTGGTTATCATTGGTTGTTGAATAAACAACTAATAATTTCCGAGTTTTTCACTCCATACCTCCAAAGTTGGGCTGGTCGGCTTGGCATTTAGGCCTATTAAGGTTATTAGAGTCTATACGTCAATGTATAAACATGCTAGGCATCATAGTCGAGTCATATGAACATGTCTAAGTCCCCCTAGGTTTTTTCATTTTTTTAATTTTTTAAAATTTTCAGTGTTTTTTATTAAAATTTAATTTTTCCAAAACTTAGGCTATTTTTTAATAGTTTAATTGGAAAAATTGATTTTGTAATAAAAGTGGGACAAATAATCAGTTTGAATCATGTAGGTGCTCATTTTCAAGCTAAGAGCACCATGTAAACCCATGGACCCACTATTTCCTAGTTTTGAGTGATTTTTCATCACTCAGATCAGAAATCCCCAAAAAATCATTTATTGATTATTTTAATTAATAAATTGGTGAATAATGGAGCAAATCCAAAATCATAGATCAGTAGATTCTCAGCCGATTTGATTGAAATCAGTCAGATCTGAACCAGATTAACTAGATCTGACAAATCCTTGACTGAAGGAGGTGATCAAATCAGATCCAGAGTTGATCTTCAACAGCCTTTAGGGGGAATTACACCCTCTCTCTCTCCTCCACATGTGTGGGCTCTCCTGGGAGCTCTGTCGACTGATGTGTCGGTTTATGAGTTGATGTGTCAGATCAATCAAGCCCCTGATTGACAAGTAGGCTCAGTTCAGCTTCAAATCTACATTGATTGACTCTCCATTAGCTGATTTGATCTGTCTCCTTGGGATTTACAACCCCCTTGGGCTGGATCTCCTAGTTTTTGTATAAATCAAATCACAAGCAGCCTCTTCCAAGCTAGTTAGAACTGGGATTGAGGTGTTGTTGCTCTTGTATTGTATTGCTTATTATTCTAGAATAAAGAAGCTTTGGAGGCAAGATCTATGGTGTAATGCTCTTCATGTGTGGATGGTGATTGTCAAATGCTTATGAGGTATAATTTGTGTTATTTATCACTGCTTTTGCTGGTTAATTGCTGGCCTTGAAGGAGAGAGCTCCCTCCTGTTAGGGTAAGAGTTTATTCTAGTTTGATTTATGCTCTTACTGCTGCTTGTTTTAGATCTATTGGAGTTGTATGTATGTTAAGTTTAATTGCATGCTTTCCAATTATCTCTTCCAGCAGCACCTATGTTTTAACCATCTGTTTGTGTAAGGATTTCTAAGTTGCAGGTGATATCGCTTGTAGAAGAGGTTGAGCTGGTTTGCATATTCCCCATCTTCAAGATCTTTCGAATGACATAGTCCCTCGGTGTTCCACCAAACTAGACTCCAAAGCCCAACATTCCCAGGCTTCCAACACTCTTTCTCTCTCTTCCTCCTTCAAAATCTTAATTTCTCTTCAAATTGGTTACTTTTAAAGAATCTTATTACTTAGATCTGTCTCACAAAGAAAATTACATATAGATCTAGTTAGTAAGATCCTTTCTTAAGTTTAGATCTCAGCTTCGTTTTGCATATAAAGTCATATTTTAGGAGATCTAGCTGAAATTATCCTCTTTTTTGCAAGCATTTTAAAGAAAATTTGTAGCTTGCTTTTAAGGTAGTTTCCTTTGTTGTACTTTAAAGTTTCATATTCTGCTATAAAAGTGCACATCTCATTGGCTGCCCAAACAACAAGCCAAGATCCCAAGGAAAGCTTGCTTTCCTTGGTTCCTTTTTTTGCAAAACTAGATCACCCCAACTTAACAAATTTTTACTTAGTTTTTTTCGGTAACTAGTGTGGTGACCCAAAACAATTTTAAAGTGTGTTTGGGCACATTTTATTTTAATTGCTCGCTATTTTTTAGCAGGTCTAACAAAATAGAGAAGGAGACTCTGCCCAATTTTCGACTCTTGGACGAACCAGAGCTTCCCGGAAGCTTCCCCCACCGCTGTGTTTTAATTCTAGCTTGTTACAAGCTTGTTGTAAGCCTTTGGATCCCAGATAACAAGGACCAAAATGCATCAATTTCAATTTGCTGATATTGTAAATCGCTGCTAATAAAAAGAAAAGGTCCTTTCGAATAGGCTCTCTCTTTCGAGCCTATTCACCATCCCCCCTGGGGGGATTTGCGGCTGTGTCAATTTTTTACTTTTTGTTCATCTCTTCTCAATTTAGCATAGTTCTAATCTGTAGGGTAGTATACTTTGATTTATTATCATTTCCATATTCCATATCTGATATTTCAAAGTAATCTTAATACTTGCCCCACGACTTCTCGATTGACCCGAAAGGGGAAATATATGCGTGGTAGGACTAATTAGAAAACCAGCATTGTGTATCTTTGTTTTCCTTTTCATCAACAGTTTCATCAGCTATAATAAAATTAACCCCTCCTTGATTCCCCGATTGATATCCACTTGGATCGAAAGAGGTTCCTAGAGGTTTTTCTTTTTAATAAGAACACCTTGTCTAAAATTTTCTAAAATTGACAAGACTCCGGTGTGTATGCTCTGCGCTTGGCTTCGGTTCGTTCGATCAGTCAAGCTGCATCAAAAGCACTTGAGTGACTAGAATAATTAGGATTCACTCTCCCAAATTGACAAACCATCAGGTGAAAATCCAACACCTAGATCAAACCATTACGGTGGCAAAATACCCAAAGGAAGCGGGAACTCCTGAAAAGTGACATCGAGGCGTCGATCTCTGTTACACCTGTGGGTGAATTATGAACAATAGCCTCAAAGACTCCATTCATCCCACATATTCCTTGCGGGTAGTCGTGATGGTTTAGTTTTGGACATACTCCAAGTACTCTCGGGTATATCTGGAGTCCACCCCTTCGCTTAATTTTAATCAACTCACACTTCAAATTTAACTTAAAACGTACCAAGAGGCAATCGCAAAATGTTCACTCCAAGCACATGCAAGTACATTAGTCTATTTTTTGACTCCATTCTAAAGGCACTGGTTATTTTCTTGCTTTATATATATATTGTGTCTCAGCATTGTGCTTTCGTGTGTTCATTTTTGTATCTTGCCATCTTTGATTGTCTATAGTTAAATTTCAAACTCCTAAGTAACTCATTCAGTTTAACATCACCACACTGAGTAATTATCCTTAGTAACTTATTAGGGTCTACCCCCTTGGCTTCGTTAGGAGTTGACCATAAACGGAGGAGTCAAGAACAAGGTGACAGCCTTGACTCGAGACTTGCCCCCAAGGACACACCAAGTGGCTTGAAGATTTCTACCACGTGACCCAGGTGTGTGAAAGGTGGCAACAGTCCCCACAAATAGTCCTGGTGAAATGACGTTCCAGCTGCAGAAGGGGGGTGACTTAATGCCCGACATCCTGGGCATTTAGCCCCCACGTAAACTAAGAGACATGCACCCTGTCCTATTCCTCCTGTGAAATGCACTATCCAAGTGTCTGCGTCGGTGGTTGCGCTGTGAGTTGTCCAAATTTCATTCCAAGTGGATCGCCTACATCCAAGGGTGAAATGTCTTTGGTGGCTATTTTTTGACACTCCAAAGGCCAAAATATCTAGATTAAGAGAGATCATATTTCTCTCCTGTAGACTCGAATTGCAATTCACACCCTCATTAGCCATTCGGTCTGCGAGAAATTTAGCCTTTTGCATTACGTGATGAAAAGTGAGGGCTCTGGTTTGAGCTAAGATATCTGCTAACTGACCAAGACCAAATTCTAGCCTCCAAATGGGGTAGAGCTTCACAACTTGAGCACCACTGTGAACACGTATTGCAAAAGAGAGAATGAGCTCGGAATCCCCTTCAACAATTAAAGGGAGAAAATTGAGCCTTTTAGCGATCATAATGCCCTATGATAAGCCTACTAACTCTGCAGCATTGTTTCTATCGTGTCCCATGCCTCCCCATAAGACTTGTAAAATTGATCTAGAGGAATCCTTAATGGCTCCTCCAAAGCCCGCAGCTGCAGGATTTCCTTTCGAGGCTCCATCGAAGTTGAGTTAGGACTGATATTTTGGACAACCATATTGCTATGATTATTTCCGCTATGATTCATCTCTAGGATTTTCTTATGTTATAATTATGCAAACTAGTTATTAACTAGTTATTTATTTTCCTAGTTAGGATTAACATGACTAGTTTAAAGAAAAAACGTAAATTATGAATAATAGACCAGATATGATTATATGTACTTATCCACTGTTCTAAAGACAATATCGTCCCTCTTTATCTCTATAGAGATACCTTATACATTTCCTTACCAAGTGACCTCGGTTCGATATATTACAAGTGGTATCAGAGCTCTAGGTTAAAACACTAAGGTTGTACGAATCCTACCATGAGTCATGAATGTTCTTTTATTCCTTTGATAGGTAATTTAATAATTACATATGTAAAGTGGAAAAAAAAAAGGGATAGAGTCCTAATAAATGTTTATTGATGACTACACAAAGTGCAACACGTAGACAACAATAGTAAGCTCAATAACCTGGTTGTTTGGGCCTTCTATGCATTGTCAATCTGTACTAATGTAAGCTCTTTATGTTTAATATAACGTTGAATAATATTAGTGATTTCCTAACCATGTTGTTATGAACAACACATAACATCCCAGTACTTGTCCAAACCATTGTATGATCAATACTAATCATTAACCCCAAAATCTTAAGTCCTACGAAGTGTTACCTAGGCCATGCATGATATTAAACAAAGCATCGTCTAAAGATTAGATATGCACCCTATGAGATGGATGCTCACGTTATATCATGCATTAGATATATTGTGATTAATACATTTCTTCAATTATTTAAATTATGACAACTATAATCCTAAACGAGATATACTTGTATTGGTGTATAATTTAAAAACTATTGAAATTAGAATCATGATTTAATAAGGAATCTGTGCACATTCATTTTAGTTAAGTTTCCATAAGAAAACTCTATAAAAGAAAAACATCAATTAAGTCAACATGAGTTAGAGGTTAAGTTTTATAATAATTAAACCCAAAAATTCCTTAGTTAATTAAATAATGACCTTAACTAAAAGAAAAAAGAGAAGTTAACTTAAGGCTCTAGTCTAGTTTTGTCTAGTATTTTTAATAAATTATAACTTGCCTCCATAATTAGCAACTAAACCATTTTTCTTAATGCTATCAATGATTATACTAAGAAAGAAAAATGTGACTTTAGATACGATATTTATTTAGAGCCTTTATATGATAAACTAATGGAATTGTGGAAAGGAATTGAAGAAATTCAATTTTTAAGAGATGGTGATTCAATCAAGTTCACTTTAAGAGTTTCCTTAGTGTTTGTGATTCATGATCTTCCTACATATGGCACATTGACTGGTCTCACTGTTCATGGATACCATGAATGTCATTCTTACAGCTTTAAGGATTTTGTGAGGAACTCAAAGAGTTTTCATAATTGTATTTATTGTGGACATCATGCTTACCTTAAAATGGATCATCCATATGGTCGATAAAAAAACATGTTTCAATGGTCAGGAAGAGAATCATGAAGCACCATTTCCAATGATGAGTGAATACATTATTGAGAATGGACACAAAAGAACTTTGTTTATTGAAAGTGGTGGGATTTGTGGTAGTAGAGATGATCCATGTAATGAAAGTGTTGTAAACGATTGTTCATATTCTTTAAGTATGCGACCATTAGGCATACTATTGACTTTATGCATACTGAGAAAAATATAGGTTATGTTATTATAAAAGACTATTTTTGGTGCTTTTGATAATGTTTCATCACGTCAAGACTTTCAACAACTAGAGATTCGTCAATATATTTCAGTTGAAAAATATGATGATGAAAAATATAGAAAACCTAGTGTTCTTTGTCTGGATAAAGAAACAACGTGAATAATTCTTAAAGTTGATGTCCCAAACTTGCTTTCCCACTGGATATGTAAGGAGTAGTATTAGAATCTAGACTACCATTAATAGCTTAAGAGGCCTCAAGACCCATGACTATCAAGTCATAATCAAGAATATTTTACTTATTGTGGTTAATATATCAATTTTGGAAAAGGGGCCAAGATAGACAATTATAAGGTTGGGCCTAATATTAAAGAGAATGAGTTTACATGTTTTAGCCTTTGATACCCTTGACCTTCCTCTAGGTTTCAAAAATTTTGGTTTGGGCCTAATATTAAAGAGAATGAGTTTACATGTCTTAGCCTTTGATACCCTTGACCTTCCTCTAGGTTTCAAAAATTTTGGTTTGCAGGAGCCTCATTCCCCTTGATCCCCATAAGGTAACCCTCAATGTTGATCATTTTCCTCTTCAAGAAAAAATGGTCAACATGGTTCAACCAACTTCTAATTGATCCTAATCAATTTGTTATATGTGTCAATGTTTACAAAATTTTGTATGTACACTAGTCAAATTTTATGTAGGGTGGTAATGTATCACTTGTTATAGGCAAAAAAAGACCTGGTTATTTTTTTATTTTAAATTGAAATTTCATAACTATGTTTATTTATACATTGCTTTAGTATTCATATTGTGAACTTGATTGAATGTTATATGTAAATTAGATGCACACTAATAATCATTCTTTAGTCATTTTTAAAATTATAATTTTCAAATATATATTCTTATTATTAATCAATTATAATTGAATTAATATAGTATATATTAAATACTAATAATTAATAACTCAATATCCCTCATAAATACAAATCTAAAGGAATTTTAATGTGATGATATAACTATACATATGACACTAGATGTGATATTATTAACATACTGACAACATTAATATACCTTTTTCAAAATGTGGTTCACCATTTGTTAGAGGGCTACTCCACGGAAAATTCCAATACCTGATATTCAAACTGAATCAAGGTATGGTCAGCTCATCATTCACAACATTTATTACAAAGGGCTCCATAAGAGCATCATGCCACTTACAAGAGTAGAACCTGGGTGGGGAGGGTAACATTCATTCCTCCCAACCACCCAAGCTACATCCATTTGACAACACTAATATACCTTTATTAGCATATACATGACACTGATGAATGCTAATAGAACATAACTTTTTTGGTGAGCCATTAATTTCAATGTAGAAAGAGACACAATGTGCATTCTTGCGATGCCAACATGATGTTATTTAAACCCATGGTGCAAAATCTGACACAAAGAGAACTTTAGTAACACAAATGTGACATTATAAAGATGCGTAGGACCAAAAAATGGTGCTGGTTAAATGCAAGTGAAATGCAAGAGAATAAATTTATGACACAAAGGGAATTCTATGGAAAAAAATATGACTAAATGAACATGTGCAATAAGAACATGACACTACTTAAATCCATGTGATTGCAATTATGGTGAAAAAGTAATTCCAACAATGCAAAATTCATTCCTAACATGATGCAATTTTTGATAGAGGTGGTACTCCTCTTTATCAATATTTGATATTATTTTTAACACTTCAGTTAATGGTTCCCTTTTATCCCGTGCTCATTATGTAAAGTGTTTTCCTTGCAATATAAGCATAAATATTGAGAAACTCTTGATTAAATCAATCAATTATTAATGTGGTTCATATGTTAAGGTGGCTCCACAAGGGGTTTTATGCAATATGGCTCCATAAAGAGTCTTGTGAATGGAGATCCTTGTTCATGTTGGTTCATTGTAGATACTTAGGATGGTGGATCCTTGAAGAGATATTTATTTAAGGGGTTTTGAAGGTCTCATTATATCAAGGTTTAGGATTAATAAAGTGTTCAATAGTAGTGTTTAGTGCACTAATTTTGACTAAGGCAAGATATTATATTTTGAGGGTAATATCAAATATCTGGAAAGACCTAGTACCATACTTTATGGCTTTATAAATAGATTTGGACATTCCATTATGATATCCTCACTACTATAATACAAGGCCCTAGTGTTGAAATTACCGCTTCTTGCCAATAAATAAATAAATAATCATGTTTTCTTAATGCAAAATAAAACACATTTGGGCATGTCATAATTTTTTGTGCAACTAACATGAAGCAAAGTTCCCTTTGTTCCCCATAAGGTAACCCTTAATGTTGACCCTTTTCCCTTCAAGAAAAAACAATCATTATGGTTGAACCAACTTCTAATGGATCACATTTAATTTGTTATATGTGTCAACTTTTACAAAATTTTGTATGTGCATTGTTGAAATTTCTATAAGGTGGTAATGTCCCACTTGTTAAGGAAAAAAAAGACATGGTTATTATTTAATTTAAATTGAAATTTCATAATTGTGTCTACATATGTATGGCTTTTAGTGTCTTATTGTGAACTTGATTGAATGTTAATATGTAAATTAGATGCACACTAGTAATAAAATCTCTTCAGTGTTTAATATTTTTTAAAATAATAATTACCCCACACACACATATAACAATAATAATAATTAATAAGTTGGTATCCATCGTAAATACAAACCTAAACAGATTTTAATGTGGCCGCAATACGACTATACATGTGACACTAGATGCAATGTTATTAACATACTGACAAACAACATTGTTATGTTCGTGACACTAGATGCAATGTTATTAACATACTGACAAATAACATTGTTATGTCCGTGACACTAATGAGATTCTAATGGAACACAACATTTTTTGTGAGTTGTTAATTTCAATGTAGAAACTGACACAATGTGCATTCTTGCTATGCCGACATGCTGATGTTTAAACTTGTGATGCACATACTAACACAAAGAGACTTTAGCAACACAAATGTGGCACTATAAAGATGCATACAAATAAAAAAAGATGCTAGTTAAAGCAAGCAAATAAATTATGGCACAAAGGGAATTCTAGGGACAAAAATGTGACTATATAAATATGTGCAATGAAAACATGGCACTACTTAAACCCATATGACATAAACTATGATGAAAAGGGAATTCCAGCAGTGCAAAACTCATTCCTAACATGATGTAGTTTTAATTAGTGTTGATATTTGTGATGTTTCATTGTGCAACTAACATGGCAAAAAAAATTATGGCACACCCAAATGTGTTTATTTTGCATTATGAAAACAAGAAAAATAAAATATTGTTAGGAAATGCTAATTTCAACACTAGGGCCTTGTATTGTAGTAGTAAGGATATCATAATTGAATGTCCAAAATATGATTAAGGCCATAAAACTATAGTACTAGGTTGTTCCATATATTCGATAATACCCTCAAAGTATAATATCTAGTCTAAGTCAAAATTGAAGCACTAAACATTACTATTGATCACTTTATTAATCAATAAACCTTGTTATAATGAGGTCTTCAAGACTCCTTAAATAATTATGTCTTCAAAGATTAAGCAAACCACTTTACATAATGAATGTAGGATAAACATCATTGCATCTATATAAATTCCCCACAATGACAAGTATATCAATAAATTTGGAACTAGACAAATAAATGATCCACTACATGACCTAAATAAATATAATAGTGTTATGTTACAGTTACATAAATGTCTCACATTGATTAAATTAAATAGTATACTTGTCATCATAATTACATTAACTACATCAAATAAATTGACCACTAGACAAATTGCAACATATTTTAATAGAATGCACTTGCCTAGCTTCTAATTTATTGGCTTAAATATCCATAGAACGAGTACTTCTTATAAACTTTGCTACTATCTTTAATCAATTCACATACTTAGGAAAATTCATGAACAACTTTTCTATTCTAAATTTCTTTAATATTTTGGAATAGTGTACATGTCCCATAATAACTATAATAAGTGATTTCTTAGAGGAAAGCAAATGTACTCAACTTGTTCAAAATTGTCATTCAATAGTTAGTTACAAAACTTTTATTTGATGAGGCTATCATATATTTAATTTTGCAAAATTACTTTAATGCATGTCAAAGTCTAGACATTGCATGTATTATGCATCTCTGAAAGCATTCAAACCGACTATTGATACTACATGAATGATATCCATCCAATCCAACTATTTGTGGTTGTGATAAGAAAATTCCACTTTATTGATGCTTCATTTTTTATATTTGATCACAATCTTGAACTTTGTATTTTGGATTTGAAATTTGACAAGAATAATTATAGTTGATGGAATCATAAATATCAAAAGTTAGAATCACATAATATAATTGAGGTAGGACTATTTGAGGGTGCCAAATCCAATTTTGTAGTAGAAATGACAATTTCATCAAATTCAGATTTGTAAATTCACCAAACTCCTTCACCAGATTCTGGTGATACCAAACTTGAAGAACTCAAGAACATAGAACATTTAACTTTCTTCCCTAAAAAAATTCATTATTGTTCCTTTATATAATGTGTATAGTAAGGGTACACTTTCACATATACCCAAGAAATTTGAGAAAAATCCTCTTATTAGAAATGTATTTTATTGATTAAAACTTGAATTAATATGTTTTAAGGGTAAAAAACATAAACATGTTTTCATTTTTTATTTTTTTCATCTAAGATATTGTAGGTTCAGTATCAAGAATGGTACTCATTGGATGCATGATTTAATTTTGCACCCAATGAGGGAGTCATTCAATCTTGTAGCAAACTTCCTTTTAATTGTCCAAATTGACAATACAAAATGTTAGAGTCCAAACTAATCCAAAACTATATTGCGCTTTTTGACAATATAAGTTAATTCAAAATTGGGAAAAACCATAAAGACATTGTTCCACCATGAATGGGCCTTGGATCATTATAGAATTATGCTCATAATTGAAATTTCTACTTGATTCTTATTGTATTTGTGATTGAAAAAAGACTACTCATTCAATGAGTACCCACACTTATATTTTCAGTGAACTTGTTTTGTAATAAATGAAAATCATATTTTTAGATTTTCCTCTAATATTCAAACATAATTTAAAATTTTTTTTTTTTTTTTTGAAAAATATTAATAATATAAAGTATTTTTCATAGTAATTGTAACTTGAACATATTTAGATTTTTTTTTTAATAAGTGAAATTAGTGATAATATAAAATACTTCACCTTAATTCTTCTAAGGTATTTACCATATGAATGTGGTTTATATGTAGTTAGTTATTGTTAAATAAAATAAAAATAAGATAAGATATAATATCATTTTTTATTTATAACTCCAACTTAATGACTGTGAAACTCCATTTCTTCCATTCATATGAGTTTGGTTTCTAAGGTATTTATCATATGAATGGGGCTTATATGTAGTTAGTTATTGTTAAATAAAATAAAAATAAGATAAGATATAATATTATTTCTTATTTATAATTCCAACTTAATGATTGTTAGACTCCATTTTTTCCATTTCTATTAGTTTGGTATGGGAGAAGGGACCTTAACCACCACCATCATCATTATATATATTATTAAATTCATTTTAAAACATAAAAATTCTTTAATACCATGAAAAATAGGTGCTAAACTAGTATAACATATAACATATAAATATTATCTCCAAAACAAAATGTTAACAAGTAAATTAATAAGAGAACCAATTCAATTTTTCAAATTACTTAATAAAATTTGAATTTTAAATATAAGTTAAAGAGTTTCAATTTTTTAACCATTTTATTAAAAGAAAAAATAAAGTTATAATTAACTTATTATTTTATAATTCTAAGCTTTTATTATTAAACTCTAAATACTTCCATAGCAATGTACTTTAAAGAATGTAATTATAATTATTATTGTATTAAAGAGATGCATTCTACAACCTAGTAGGAGAGAGATGTGTAACTCCCTTTATGCTCATTTTAGAGTTGGCATGTGTTCTTTAAAAAAAATATTAAATATAACATATTCGCTCAAATTAAATTTAAATTATTTAGAATTATATATATATAGAACTACACATGTCCAGAGATTTGACTCTAAAAAGATGTTTGTACCTAGAGAGATTTGGAGCGATTTTCGTTGATCCAGCGTTGTGAACCTTGTTTCAAGTTTAATGGCTGAATCTTGGCCATTTATTTCTTTCTGGATTTCATCCTGGCCATTAAGATGGTATTTCTCGATAGTACCTTCTGCAGCGGAATGAATGCCCTGGACGTGATTTGATTTGTGATCTGGTGTGGACTTAATTGCACTTTAGTGTACTGTTTCGAAGCCATTAATCATTCGAGCCGTGGACTTGCCACGTTTTGTTGGGTTTCGACGTCAATGGTTTTGTTATTTGATTGACCTCCGATTTTGTTATTTTGGTTTTCAGAGGCATCGGTTCTGGTTTTCGCTCTGGTGTGTAGGGTTTTCTGGTCGTGTTATGGCGTGCAAAGTGCTTTAAGGGTGTCGAATGCTCCGCTCTGGAGAGTTTTCTTCCTTGTGGTGGTAGGGATAAGCTAAAGGAGGTAGGGATGGGTTCAGTTTTCTCCCTGTGGATTTTGGTTTGTCGGAACGACATCTAAAGAACCGAAGATGGGAAGCTTGCGTCGAGGTTTAACGGTGTATTTTGGTTGCTTATTGGGTTTTCTTGGCCGTTTAGTTGGCATTTCTCGATAGTTTATGTATGCAGTGGCTTGATTTCCCTTGAGGCGATTATTTGAGCTGGTGTGGTTTCTATTTTGCGCTTCAGTGCACTGTCCGAGCCTTTTTAGTGCAATGGACTTGCCTTGTTTTGTTGGGTATCGTGGTTTTGTGGTGATTGGGTTCTTCGATTGATTCCTCATTTTCTTTCCTTGGCTTTTCTGTGGCGACGGTTTTTTCGCTCTAGTGGGCGATGATTTAGGTCGAGTTTTGAAGTGCTTGGCTTTTTAAGGGTCCCGTTTTGCATCGTTTCTGGAGTTCATGCTTCTGGTGACTGTGTTTTTCCAATCCATTGGCGTTGGTAGATTTCTGGGGCTTTTCTAGAGTCTTGGTTATTCTGAATTTCTTGGTGTAACTTGGCCGAAAGTATTGTTTTACTGGTTTTTTGAAGCTAGATCATATTATCGGTCTGTTTTGGGGTATTCTCCGTGTCTCCTGGTTGGTGGATTTTGGCGGTTCCTTGTGATTTGTTGGTTGGCTATTTGCTGAGAATTAAAGGTCGAGGGCCAGTAGCGGATGTTTTTACTTTTGGACAGAGCCGAATGGATTTGTGGATGATTGAAGATTATGTTTTTCACGGTGATTCTGGCAGATTAAACTATAAGCTCAGGGTTTTAGGTGGATGATTCTGCATTATGGTTTCATCAGTGTTTTTATGGAGGTAAGCCCGAACTGTTTTTACAGTTTTCTGTTGGTTTTTGTTTATAAGCGATATCCGATTATCTGGATTGGTGTTGGTGTGTTCCTTTTGTCTCTGTGAGTATTCTGTGAGTTTTTTTTTTAGGATCTTTATTGGGGATCTTGAGTTATCCTTCCAAAAATTGAAGGATTTTGGTTCTGAGTTGGGGGATTTGATTGGTTGTTTAGCCATGTCGCTTCGGGCGATGAAATCTCTGGCTCGTACTCCGCCAGGATGCCTGCATTGTATCAAGCAGGATGTTGGTGTGGAGAAGCGGGTTACAACCACCTATGTGCCTCTCATGTTTAATCAAGGAGACTTGGGGTCTGCTCTAGGCCCGAAAATTAAAATTTATCCTGTTTCGGATAGGGTAACGCCTGATGTGGATTGTCTGGATGATTTGGGTGGACGATCCAAAATGAATGATATTTGTCTGCCTGTACTAAGTCCTTTATTTGATTGTCCAGTCGTTTCTATTCCTATGGGACATCTGTCAGTTTCTCGGAAGGGTTTTGGTGAGGATTTTCGTTTATCTCCGGTTTATTCTCCTAAGTAAGAGGATTGTTCGGAGAGGTTTCAGGTGCCCTCTTGCTTGGATGGCGGATTTAAGAGAGATGGATATGTTAATCCAACCTCTCATTTGCTTGAGGATTATGCTGTGGTGATGGACTCTTTGGTATCTGGATCTATTGAGTCCTTGGTAGCAGGGCCTTGTGGTTTTGGGAAAGTACTTTTGGTTGTTAAATCAGCCCCGAAGGGGTTCATTTCGAGGGTTTTTGATGAGGTTGAAGCTGGTTCTGATCCATTGTACCTTGTGGAAATCCCGGAATCCATTACTTGTCCTTTGGATTCGCAGGTCATTAAGACATGACATTGTCCTGCGAGCCCTGAGAACAGTTCTTTGGCTGGGAGCATGCCTTCCTCTTTGAGAATGGGATCCCAATCGGACACTTTGGGTACTTTGAATTGCGAATGCAAGGGTGCTTGTGAACGCATTCTTACAGGTTTGGATTATCAGGTCGACAAGAGTAAATGCTTATCGGTCGGCCTTAAGACAGTTGGGATGGATCAAGAGGTCAATGAAGGTTTAAATGTAGATTTGGGATTTACTCCTAATCCTGATGTGAATCATGTTTCTATCAGGTCGTTGGATTCTGATAATGAACATGGGCATGCTTCTCATTCTTCTTTTAGCAAGGGGAATTCTAAGTCTAAAAAGAGGCAGCCTAAACCCATCAAGAAGATTAGTCCAGTTTTAATGACCCTGGGGGAAGACGTCCTTTTAAATGATATCATTCTCACTAATGCTTTGACCTTGGTTGGGAGGTTTGGAAGGAATAATTATAATGCTGAATCTTTGCGTGGGTGGGCTGATAAGGCTTGGACTGATGGTATTAGTTCTCGTCCTGAGATTTTTATGCTACCTAGGGGATGGATAGCATTTAAATTTTCTTCTGTGGCTGATGCCGACAAGATCCTGGCTGGAGTTTGGAGATGGGATAAAGATGGCCTTCTTCTTAAGCGATGGTCTCCTTTATTTGATCCGAGGAAGGAAAGGTATGATCAAGTTCCTATTTGGGTCAAACTCCCAAACTTACCCTTTGAATTCTGGCCTTCTGATTTCTTCAGACTTGTTGGTAATACCTTGGGATCCCATTTGGAAACTGATTTTACTTATTTACATTCTGGGGTTTGCTACATGGGACGGGTTCTTGTTTTGTTAGACTTTCGCTTGGGATTACCTACTGAACTGGTCATTAAAAAGGGTAATAATGACTTTTATCAGCCTCTGGATTATTTGGGAATTCCTTTTAGATGTTATAGATGTCATGGGTTTGGACACTTGGCAAATGAATGTTCTCTCCCATTTAATAATCTTTCTTCCAAAGTTTGGAGAGTCAAAAACGGTGGGAATCAGTCTGCTTCTAAGGCTGGAACTTCTGTGAATGAGAACTTGGAACTGCATCCTGTCTCCTTTGAGTATGAACCGTTAGCCAAACTTAATTCGTTAAGCATTTCCAATTCTATGGACAATATTGGTAACTTTCCATTTATAAATCTTTCTCCTACTGCTCCAATTTCATCTCTGAAGGAACTGGGTCTTGTATCTCCTTGTAAGGCCTCTCCTATTGTTAGCAAGGGTTATTATCTTCGTTCATGCTCGAAATCAGTTCAGGAGATTCCTCGGCCTATCAAGGATAAACCAGGATTTCAGAAAGTAGATAAGGTTCAGATTGGGGATGTTAAAGTTTTACATTTTGTGACGAGTTGTGTTGGGGCGCCTAGAGCATCTGCCCTTAAAAAGGTTTCCATATGATCCTTCTGACCTTAAATGTTAGGGGTTTGGCTAGTCTTCCCAAGAAACTAGCGGTTTTAAGACTTATCGAACAAAATTCAGCTGATGTTATTTTTTTACAAGAAACTATGATTGAGGGGCATGTTCTGGTTCAGGATTTGGAACATTTGATTCATGGTTGGCAGTTCATTTCAGTGGATGCTAAGGGCAGATCGGGTGGACTTATTTTGGGCTGGAAGTCCTGTAATTTTATTTTTCATAATGCCTGGGCTATGAAAGCAAGGTTGTGTGCTGTTTTATTTTCATATGATTTACAAAAGGAAATATCCTTTGTTAATCTTTATGCGCCCTATCTGGACATGGAATCTTTCTAGAATAACTTGATCAAGATGGACGTTTTCTTGTCTCCTTTTTTAGTTTTTGGGGGCGATCTTAATTTTTCCTTGGGTCTCTATGAGATCTGGGGGGTTAAAGCTCAGGTAGATCCCTTAACTAATTTTTTCCACAATCTGTTGGAGAGCTTGGGGATTGTTGACATCAACCCGTTGGTGACTATGCCTACCTGGAGTAATCGCAGAGTTGGTTCTGAGGGTATTAGTAAAAGGTTGGATCGACTTTTAGTTTCGGCTGATTTCCTAGATTGTGATTTTCTTCTTAAAAAATGGATTGGGTGTGGAGGTGTATCTGATCATCAACCTGTCTTCTTACAAATTTCTTCTCTTTCTCCTAAGGCCCATAGTCCTTTCAAGTTTAATGCTGGATGGTTGGATCATATTGACTTGGTTGATGCATTAAAAGATTCTTGGGTTCCCTTTGATGCTCAGTCCGCCTTATCTCCTGCGGCTCAATTTAGTGAGAATCTTAAAAGAATTAAAGCAATCTCTATTAAGTGGTCACTGGAAAAAAATGCTCAGAACATTAAAGATTTGGTTGATATTGAATATGAGTTGAAAAGATTTTATGATAGGCATTTTCGCTTTACATCAGTGGCTGATAAAGATTTACTGATTGAGATTGAATCTTGCAAGAATTCTATTCTTATTTTCCAGGAAAAAGAGGCTCGCCAGAAAAGTAGGGCGTTATGGTTGAGTTGTGGTGATGAAAATACTCCCTTCTTTCACAAATTTGCTACTCATAGGAAATGTCGCAATTCTATTTGGAAACTTTATGATGATTCTGGAAATCTTGTGGAAGGATATGAGGCTATAGCTGAGGTTGGGATTCAGTATTTTGAAAACCTATTCAAAGAAGAAGATGACGTCCATCTTCCAGAGATTGTTCATAGTGCTGGTCATTTTCCATCTTCTGTTTCAGAGGATGAAAATGCTGAGCTTATGCAGGCTATAACTATTAAAAATATCAAGCATATATTATCCATCATCAAAAATGATAAGAGTCCTGGACCAGATGGTATTCCAGTTGAGGTGTATAGATGCCTGTTTGATGTTTTGGGTGAGGATCTTTTACGAGTCATCGAATTGTCTAGGACAAGTGGCAAAATCCCAGGTGTTTTTAATTCTACCTTTCTTGCCCTTATTCCTAAGAATGATCGTCCCTTATCATTTGAGGACTTTAGACCTATATCTTTGTGTAATTTTGTATACAAAATTATTGGTAAAATTATTTCGATCAGAATCAGAAAGGTTTTGGGTAGATGTATATCTGGGGAACAGTTTGGGTTTTTGCCGGGAAGGTAGATTCATGATGCTGTAGGTGTCATTCAGGAAGGTATGCATACTATGCATGTTAAATCCATAAAATCTGTCATGATTAAGATCGATCTTTCTAAAGCTTATGATCGAGTCAGCTGGACCTATCTTTGGGTTATTCTAGCAAAATTGGGTTTCGCAGGAAACTTTATTGCGTGGGTTATGAGCAGTCTATCTTCTGTTTCTTTCTCTTTGCTCATCAACGGTGTTGCTACCAATTTCTTTAAATCTGGTAGGGGACTCAAACAGGGGGGTCCTTTGGCACCACTTCTGTTTCTTATTGTGGTTGAAGGTCTTGGGAGGGCTATTCTTCATACTAAACTCTGTGAGACTTATCATGGTTTACCGTTTGGTAGTGATATAGTTTTAACTCATGTACTCTTTGTGGATGACATTGTCATGGTTAATGATGGTTTTGAACAATCTCTCTCCACTCTTTATGAGATATTACTACATTTTTGTAAGGCATCTGGGATGCAAATAAATGATAATAAATCATCTTTATATTTTTCCTGTATGGAAGATTCTGAAGTTATTACATTACAGAATATCTTCAGTTTTCCTGTTGACAGAATTGTAAAGGGCATGAAGTACCTTGGGTTTCATCTTAAACCTTGCAGATATCTTATTAAGGATTGGGATTGGCTTATTATTAAAGTTGAACAAAGGATTCAGAATTGGAGCTTCCATTGGTTGTCCAAAGGAGGAAAGCTGATTTTGATAAAAGTTGTTTTAGAGGCTATACCAGTTTATTGGATGCATTTCTGGGTACCTATGGGAGTCATAGACAAAATCAGAAAGCTTTGTTTTAATTTTCTTTGGGCTGGTAAACAAAACTCTTCTGGTTTCCCTTGGATTTCATGGAAGTTACTTGCTATGCCTAAATCTTTGGGTGGATGGGGACTTAAAGTTCCGGTTTTATTTGCTAAGGCACTTGCAGCTAAAAATGTCTGGAATATCATTCATGGCTCGGGTTTATGGGTTAAGATTGCTATACAGAAATATATTTATCCAAAGAATATTCTGGATTGGATTAGATCTATTGCTAAAAAGAAAAAGAACATCTCTATCTGCTGGAAAGCTGTTCTTTGGGCTTTTGATCTCATTGGTAATTCTATGGTCTGGAAGATTGGAGCTGACAAGGATGTTCGTATAGGTTTAGATCCATGGTCTGGATGTAAATGGAGACATGCTCTTCTAGTTCCTATGTTAGATAGATTACACTTGGCTGGTTTTCAATTCATTTATGATATTGGAATTCATTGTATGTCTGGTTTGATGTCTCAAAATTGGTTATTTGCAGACACTATTGGATTTACTGACCCTCATGAGATTGCTTCTTGGAATGGATATATAGCCATTCTCAAGTCTAGCCATGTTAGATTCTCTGCTGTAGCCGATTGCCTTATCTGGAACTTATCTAAATCTGGTAAGTACTCTCCTAAAGAGGGTTATGCTGAGCTTATGAATAGAGAAGTGGATTCGATCTGGTGGTGGAAGGTCATCTGGAAGATGAAGTGTCCACTAAAAACAAAATGTTTTAGTTGGTTTCTTCTCTCTGGTAAAGCATTGACCTGGGATGTACTCTGTTCTAGGGGTAGAGAAGGTCCTGGAAGGTGTTTTTTATGCAAACAGAGCTGTGAATCCAATTTTCATATTGCTGTGGAGTGCCCTTTTACTCAATCAGTTTGGTCAATTATTGAGGATCATTTGAAACTTAATAATTTATGGTATGGAGATTCCCTGTCAGCTTGTTTTAAAAACTGGTGCTTTATTTCAGATGTGGTTCTTATCAAATCTTGACCTATCATTGTACTCTGGTTTGTTTGGAAAGCAAGAAATAGGTCTTGTTTTGAGGATCTTGTCATAACCCTTGCACAGGTATCAAGCTACAATTTGGGTATGATAAAGAATTTACCACAGTCTTTACCTGTGGTCTCTATCAGATCAATTTTTGCGGAAGATATTGATAAAACTTATGCATGGGGTTACTTTGATGGATCTGCAGCTGGGGATCCAATGATTTGTGGGGCTAGTGGTATTCTGTTCATATCTGATATTCATTATGTTTCTTTCAAAGTAGGATTAGGCTTGGGCACTAATAATTATGCAGAATTATGTGCACTTAAGCTTCTTCTTAGGCTGACTAGGCAGCATAATTTGGATAAAATTCAAGTATTTGGGGATTCCCAATTAGTCATAAACTGGGCATCTGGTAAGTATCGATTACTAAATACTGAATTAGCCATGATTCTTCAAAATGTTCATTGTTTAGCTGACAGTCTTGCTTATGTGTCTTTCAAACACATTTATAGGGAACGAAACTACAAAGCAGATACTTTGGCTAAAGCAGGTGGCAGCACTCTTGAAGGATCTTGGAGTATCTGTGAACAGAGAGGCGCATCAATGGTGGAAACCTTTCAGGTCTTCTAAAATGGTTTTGTGAGCTGTTGGTTTACAGGTGTATGAATGTGTTTGATGATGGCTTCATGCATTTAGTTTTTTTTTGATAGTTTCTTGTGAATACCTTGCTGGTTTCTTTGGTGATTTTAATGCTCGGGCATTTCTGGATTAAATGACGTGATCAGTTTCCTTTTTATTTTTGGCTCCATCCTGGATATATGATGCTCTGGCCGATTTTTATATGCTTCATCTTGCCACTGGTGATTTTCAAGCAAAAATACTGAGAGCATGACATGTGGGCTGATTGGCCTCTTATTTGACGCTGAAATGGATATGAAATTTCTTCATTGGATGGCATGGAAGGCCTTTTTATTAGCTGCTGTGTTTTTTTCCAACATTTGATTACAGATCTTGCTTGTTGAGACTATTTTAGCCAGTTAGTTATGCTTTGGGTTTTTTTTGCTAGTGATCACCTTCCACAGTTGATCTGACCTGATTTATCAGGAATGATGAAAAAAACTCTGCTATGATCATACTTGATGATTTTATGCTGAAAAATAATGGTAAACATCATGCTCTTTATGAGGTATTTTCTTGTATGTAAAGACAACATTACTGTTGGATCAGATTTTGGATACGATAATGGTATTTTGTGCTCTTTTTGAGGCAAATATCGGTATGTAATGACAATTTCATAGTTGGTTTTTTGTATATTGGACCTTTTGGACCATCTACTGAATGTGAATAAAATATTTACGAATTTTTTCTTTGGAAAAAAAAAAAACCTAGAGAAATTTGATCCTTTTCAGCACTTAGTAAATCCTCTTTTAAATAAATCTCTACTAATAACTAAACAAATGGTTCAATAATTATTAAACAAAAAACATTTTATACTCATAATATGTCAAATTGCCAAATCAAAATTAGACCAACATTTTTTGAAATGAACTTTCGTTAATGTGATTCCTTCCATCATGAACCTAGACCACGCAAAATCTACATCATTGATTTCCCAAAGCTTCAAAAGCATACTTTATATAATTTCACACATGTATCTCAGTTGCAATTGTACTTGTGTTCTTATTTGTGTTCTTATTTTAATGGATTCTGATAAGTATTCTGGATATCAAGTGCCCATTTCCAAAGTTGAAAGTATTTTAATTATTCAATCCTAAAATAAGTTATTTTTTATTTACAAATAAAAATATTCAAGTTCAATTTAATGATATAAATCACATCAACAAAATTAAGGACATGCACAAAATCCAAGCCAAATTTGTCGTGAGGAATAATTTTTACGTTTAGAATCTAGATTTACTCTGGAGTCTGGCCCAGACAATTCTTAATTAATTAGCAAATGAAATATTCAAGCATGAGAATCGTTGTATTCAACCACACGTAATAGGTGATTACAAACAGGCCGACCTGCACACAAAAAGCTGAAGGTCCCAGCAACCCTTTTGCCTCCACTTCTTTCCAGTCCACGTGATCATTCTCCACCAACAACCTACAGTATCTTGTTTCCGCCGAATCTGGGCCTTGTTCATTTATCCTATTCAGATGACCATTTACGTGGCAGGAACAAGATCCAGTTGGAAGGCCTACAAATAGTCTTGAGATCAGGACTGGGAACAATATTTATGAGTGTAAATCCGTTCTTGAATTGAATCTGAAGGCTTGCAAGATGTCTTTCAGAGAGCAAAATGCAGCCATTCTGTTGGTTTTTGGGTTACTGCTCAGTTTCCCATTTGGTAGTAATGTCCTTGTCTTTGCAGCAGATAAGTGTGAGTTCCCAGCAATATTCAACTTCGGGGATTCGAACTCGGACACTGGTGGGCTCTCTGCAGCTTTTGGTCAAGCCCCGACGCCTAATGGGGAGTCTTTCTTTCACAAGCCTGCAGGCAGATATTGTGATGGCAGGCTGGTCATAGACTTCATTGGTATGTATGTGTGTTCGTTGGGTTGGGATCGTTCTGTAATTGTGCATCAAATCTAGATGGTCTATTAAGGTATATGGAATTTGAATATATACAATGTACATACCAACCCATCAACCCATTTAAACCCTGCTCTCATATACACTTCAATGTTGCCAAGCTCTTGTGTTAGTGTGGTTGTGTGTAATTGTGCATTGAATCTAAACCCTGCTCTGATATACACTTCAATGTTGCCAAGCTCTTGTGTTAGTGTGGTTGTATGTAATTGTGCATTGAATCTAAACCCTGCTCTGATATACACTTCAATGTTGCTAAGCTCTTGTGTTAGTGTGGTTGTGTGTAATTGTGCATTGAATCTAGATAGGGCATTAACAATAGCACAAGTCCATTTAATCCCTATCCTCATATACTCCTCAAGGTTTCTAAGCTATTGGATGTGACATGCACTTATGCATATTGGGTTTTGTATGTACTTCAAGGCGGATGAATAGTGGGCCTGATAGGCTCTAGCTTGGGAAGCTTGAGGATTGCATGTCTAGTTCAAACGCATGGGATTTTTAAACGGACATATCCAACCTCCAGTTCTTCAATCTTGAGGTGTATATCAGACTATAGGCACCTCCAGTTCTTTAATCTTGAGGTGTATATCAGACTATAGGCATGTGTTATTCATAATATTTAATAAATAATAAATTGGTGTATGATACCTCCTTGTTTATAAAACAAGGACAAGGGGATCCATCCCTGCAGAGATTTGATTATTTGATTATTTAACCTCATGGGGAGGAAACACATGTTCTTAACTCTGTGAGGCCCACTCAGGTTGTACTATTATAATTATACTTGTTTGTTCTGCAATAATAACAATTTGTAATGTGCTATTTCGTTTTGTGCTTATTGGATGTTTTAGTTTGAGGAATAAAAGGGCTTGATTTGATTTTACTGCAGCTGAGAGCTTGGGGTTGCAATACTTGAGCCCCTATCTGCAGTCTGTGGGTTCAAACTTCAGCCATGGAGCAAACTTTGCCACTGCTGGATCCACCATTCGTCAACAGAACACTTCATTGTTTCTGTCAGGTTTCAGCCCATTTTCCCTGGACGTGCAGTCATGGCAGTTCAATCAATTCAAGGCCAAGGCCCTTGATGCCTATAATGAAGGTGGGCTTTGCAATATCAGAAAATAAAACAACTTAAAAATATATAATGAAGGTGGGCTTTGCAATATCAGAAAACAAAACAACTTAAAAATATATAGGCCGGTATAAACAGGCTTTGTGATATTGCAGATTGTGAATCTTAGATAATGGCTATGAATTTATCTTGCAGCTTTCCTTGATAGTCAATGAATAGACCTTTCCCTTCAACACCAATCAGATCCTTCTAGCTTGACATGATCTCCATCTATTGATCAATTGAATATATTCCTTTCAGTAGGAGATTGCTTCTCTGTTTCATAGTAAGCTTTGCTTTCTTTTCTTTTCTGTTTCGTGAAAGCTCTGTTTTCTTTTCTGTTCTGTTTTATGAAATTAGCATTTATTTATCGCTTGCCACCCCTATATGCAATTACAATAGTACCTGGTAGCTGAAAACATAGATGTTAGTAAGCTCCAAGTTTAAAGTGGGTTTTAGTCTGGAAGATCTTGGAACATTGGATCACATGGCACCAAGCATGCTTATGCAGATCCAGAAAATGTAGAGATTTCATCAAACACTTAGCCAACAACTAGATTTCAGTCTCCAATAATTATTCACCATCCAATAATTATTCACCATTAATGCAGGTTAAAACCACAAGCATTTAAATGGAATTATGAGCAGAAATACCAATGACTACGAACTGAATATTTGCAGCAGAAAATAAACAGCAAACACACATTTGACACAATAATTTTCTGGGCAATGCTCCTGGCAAAACACCAAAGAGAAAACTAGTCAATGAAAGAAATGTTATTGAACTTCCCACAGAGAAGAAATCTGGAAATTTACAGCATTTACTACAGCTTTAAATCACACCTAGAAATCCATACCAACCTGGGAAATCATGCCAAATTCTGCTGTACACTGTATGGCTTTTTTACCAGCTGAACTTGCCTCGAAAACGTGCCAAATCAGTCCCCAACAGCCTACGACCTGTACGACCCAGCTTGCAGAGATGGTATGGCCTGTATGGCCCTCAAAACCCCTCTCTAATGCGGCTGTACAGACAGAATACGGACAGTACCAGAATTGCATCGATTTACACGCCCAAGCTGCTGGAATCTTCCTATCTCGATTTCTGTGCAATAGCTTTCTTGGGAAATGGGCTCTGCTTCCCTCTTTGGGATTTATGCCCCTTTCTCTTGCTGCAATTCTCTTTCCTCTCCTCTTCTCAGCTCTCCAAAATTTCTCATTCAATATGCCTCTCCACTCTCCATAGGTCTCTTTTATAATTTCATTATTGACTCTTTAGCAACCTCCAGATCTCAATGGTCAATATTATATCTTGGCCTCACTAGATCTATAGTTGTGACTTAATTTCTCATTGATCCACTCTCCATAGATCTCTTTTATAATTTCATTATTGACTCTTCAGCAACCTCCAGATCTCAATGGTCAATATTATATCTTGGCCTCACTAGATCTATAGTTGTGCCTTAATTTCTCATTGAGATGACTTAAATCATTTAAGTCACCGAACTATATAAAAGTCACTTTAGTCATTGAAAATATAAAAGTTACTTTATAAAATGCTTACCTAGAGAGTCACTTTTCCGACCACTTCTAAATGCTAGACACAGCCTATTTAGAAGTACCTGCCCGAACTACAAAAAAACTAACCAAGAGAAAGAAGAAATCTGAACAATAAACTTGAACTTCCTTTTAATCAGTTGGCATGAACTTCCTGAAAATATCCTATTAATCAGTTGGCATGAACTTCCTGAAAATATCCTATTAATCAGTTGGCATGAACTTCCTGAGAATAGCAAAGGTCCTGGAAGGTCTTATCTGAGTTAGCTTTGCTCAGTTCAGGTAAAGACAAATTCTCACTCCCCTCCCTTGTTTAGGATTAATTAAAGGAAGAACATATTCGCTTCAGGTTTGTGTGTCATGGTGGGATCTTTTGAAGTTTATAAGCCCTTCTTGTTGACATGCAATCCCTGAGAGAAAGCTATTTCCTATCATGTACACTCACTGAATAAGACAATATTTAACGTCTGGAGGTTTGAACATCTTTTTAAATAAAGTATTCATGTTTAGTCTCCCATTTCTGCTCAACTCCCAAGTAACAACGATCAGAGCTGCGCTCCCAAAGTGGGGGCTAGATTGGAGCTGTTAAATATTTTCCACTTGAGAGAATCATTTTTTTGTATATTGCATTAAGAAAAAATAATGAGACTCGATGTAACATTGTGGAAACATAGCTCCAGTTTAGTTTAAGCAGCTCGATGTGACTTTGGCCTAAAAGGGCCAAAGCTGTTCAGTTTGGATTTTCAAGCACACAGTAGTATGCTGAACCCTTGGCAGATTGGTATGTCCTGTGTTAGAAACTACTCCACTCTCTGCAAGCAAATATAATAATCTAGATAGATCAGATAAGCTGAAAATGGGTAGAGAATACGGGCCTTATTACTGTATTGTTAATTTCCAAGAAATTGTTATAGGAGCTGTCTTCGTAGCCCAATTTAGAAAAGGAGGGTTTCTTATGACCATTATGCCCACCCACTTTCCTTGATGATTTCTTCATGTTTCTGACAATACTCTCCATTCTTAAATATGCTAATAATTTATAGGAGCTTTGCAACCTCTTTAGCAATTTATTAAACTAAATCGAAACCTTTACTTTCGTCTAGCTCTTTGAAATCCTCAATCTTGTTGCTGAGAAACTTGGTCCTTCAAATGAACACTGGCCTGCAATCCAAGTAACAGAGGGATTCTCTGAATCAAATAATGGCTTTGTTAGGGGACCATTGATTGCTTAGTAGGCACTTGTCTGCATTCCTAGTGACAAAGGGATCCTCTGAATCAAATGATGCTTAGCTTTATCAGAGGGCCATTGATTGCTTAATATGCTCTTGTCTGAACTATCTAAACCGTTGGACCCGACTTATCAATTTTGTATGCCTTATACAGTGTTCACTATGCCCTCAATTGTAGAGTCTGAAATCATATCCCTATTAATATGATGATGTTTTGATTTTGAGCTAGTTAGACTCGGGGAACAAACATAACTCTACACTCACTAAGTACCCATGTTCTTGCTAGGGAGGTCCACACCAGCTTTAGTCTGTTGTAAGTTTGGTACCAGGGTATGCTCGAAGTTGCCTTTTGTAAGGGCGGACAACCGGTGAAATCCTATGAGTTTACCCTGGCATGCCATGCCATCGATAGTTTGCCCCATTTTTTGACTGGATAAATAGGGATATATTTAAGTTGTTGAGTTTATGTGATGACTCTTTCTGATTTCTACAAGTTTTGAATCTCTAAAAAATTTCAAGCAAGGAGCTGATGAAAATTAGAGAGCCCTCCTATAAATTACCAAACTATTACACCTATAGCTAATGAAAATAACCAGTGTCTTCTTTCATTCCTTTATTGCTGATCTTCAAATCAAATCATCAAATAGTGCTCTTTAAAACAAGCATAATTCTTCCACATGAAGTCTTTGCATACATATTATAATAAATCTCTTGTAAAATTTTTGCTAGGCAACGATAGGCAATGTATTTTTTTTACATGGATACTGATGTCTGTGTATACCTAATAATGGAAACACAGGAGCTTCTTACAAAGAGCTACTACCTAATCCAGATTATTTCAACAAAGCACTCTATACTTTTGACATTGGCCAAAATGACCTCACTGCTGGCTACTTCCTCAACATGACTGTAGAGCAAGTAAGAGCCTATATTCCTGATCTTATCAGCCAGTTTTCCAACATCATCAAGGTGAGCAAAACCTCTTGAAAAGTCTGTAATTCCGCTGCATCTTGATACTGGGACTTGATTCACAGTACACAAATCTCATTGGCTGGAACTTTTTCGAAACAAACAGAATATCTATTTTGGAGGAGGAAGGTCATTCTTAATACACAACACTGGTCCAGTAGGATGCCTGCCTTACATTCTCGACAGGCTTCCTCACACCCCATCTCAGATGGACAAGAATGGGTGTGCCACTCCATATAATGAAGTTGCTCAGGACTTCAATAAATTACTCAAGGAAGCAGTCATACAGCTAAGGACAGATCTTCCAATGGCGGCGATAACATTTGTTGACATGTATTCAATCAAATATGGTCTAATTACAAATGCCACCAAGGAAGGTACACCATTTAACATCCTCTTCTGATGCAATTGATCTCGCTATAACCTCGAGTATTTTTGGAGGAGGTGATTCCTCTGCAAACAGTGTTTTGATGCAAAAAATATATTCACTGATTGCGTGTGCAGGTTTTAAGTATCCTCTGAGAACATGCTGTGGATATGGAGGCTTGCACAATTACAACAGGTTTGTGGGCTGTGGATCCAAGGGTATGTTGAATGGAACCCAAGTGGAAGGAATATCTTGCAAAGATCCATCTGTTTATGTGAATTGGGATGGAGTCCATTTCACACAGGCTTCTAATCACAGATTTTCGGGCCATGTCATATCTGGGGATTTCTCTGATCCTCCTCTTCCTCTATCTCAACTCTGTCACAGATCTGTAACTAGGTGACAGTATTTGTTTCTTTCATTGTTCATCAAAGAGATGAATCCATTCAACCATTGGCAGTGATGTATCAATCACTTTGATAAGTATTTAAATGCAATGAGTAGATCTGTGGTGGAGCAGAGTCTAAAAAGCATTTGTATCTGCCTCAGCTAAGATTTGGTATTGCTCTATCCTAAGAATTGACATTTATATTGGACTATAATGTGCATTAATGCTTGATTTTCATAAAATAACCAGAACAAACTCAAAGTCTCTTTTCTTTGTTGCCATAAGATGAGTACAATAACAAACTCAGAGTCTCTTTTCTTTGTTGCCATAAGGTGAGTACAATATTATTTCATGGCACCACTAGTTGCATAAACAACTGAATACATAGTTGATACTAATAGACGAATCACACAAATCCCAGTTGGAATATGCTACTGCTATTGAAATAGTAAGGCTTGCACTGTAAGAGTAAGGCTTGCAGATGCACATCATATCAGAGTAAAGTTTCAGATTGATAAAGCTTTTGGTGAAGATTTGGGTGTGGTAAACTTTCAAATTGATAAAGATTTTGCTTTTGGTAATTTTGGAAAGTTTTGGCTGTGGGCATGCCTTATAAACCACTGTTATCTCAGAATTGTTATGCATACCCAACCCACAAAAGTAAAGGAATATAAATAATGTTACTCTGATAAAAAAAACACACACACATAAAATCACAGAAACATAAAACATGAAACATTTTAGCAAGGTTACAATAATCTAAATAAAAAGGACTTAACTTAAGTGAAATGAAAATTAAGCACCAAGTTAAAATACTTAAACAAAATTGTTTTACAGGGCTTTTTGGAAGGTTGTTGTCATTCACACCACACTAAGGACACATAGAGACTGACTACAAGCAAGGTAGCAGAATGTAAGGCGTTTCCTGTATGTGAATAGTATGTCGAATCCAAATCCATTGGACAGTCGGTGCACTGCTGGCAGTCCATCCTGGCCCCGCCCTTGCACGGAGATCTGACCTCGAATTCTGACAGCAATATCGTGGTTGTTGTATCTGGTATTCGGATTCTTGCGTAAATCGATTATGGAGCCTTGCGTTGACAAAAAGCTGAATTTCTGATTTCGTGGTCTGGTGTTCTTTGCCGTTGTCATCTTGTTCCCTTTCCCTGTAGTGGGTAACGAATTTCCCTGCTGTTTTTAATTCCCCTCGCTCTCTTCTTTCTCACGGGCAAAAGAATACCGACTTGCTGTGAAGATTCTGTGCATCAGTTCCGACAAAGCTCGTATCTATCCAACGCTGACACAGACCAGAGAAACAGAAATGATAATTGATGAATCCAATCTTGGAGGACTTCCGATTTTATACAGGACACAGAGTTTTATAGGATTCCGGCTAGGATTGAGGATTGAATAATTGCGAATAATCGCATGGCAATTAGGTGAATATCTGATCGTAAGGTGCCCTGTTTCCTAGATGGGATTTGATCGCGTGACCTTAACTTTGTGGGAAGCGTTCGATAGTTAAGGACGAATGGATCTTGGACTGGTTCAACACCCAACCGCGTGAGGACAAGAGGATATGTCATATGTGTGCCAAATTTGTCAACCATAAATTTATATCCATATTTTATAATATGTTTGAAGATATTTTTATTAATTTACTCAATATTATTTTTGCTACAATTTTGGTTTTGTTTCACTGAAGTCCGTCTCGGCTTCAAACAGTCTTATGCCCTTCCCGGATCTGTCAGTGCCATTTTCTGTTGATCCATCAAATTTGTTATCATCTGCCATTCATATGAATCTGGGCACTATTTCTACACAGATGCGATTGTATAAACTGTTCGTGTTGATCAGAGACCTAATCCAAATTCTGTTAAACTGCTGACGATTTCTTCTGTGAGGATGGGGAATGAATAAGAGGCCATCTTCCACAACACTCCATTCCATTGACACATTGCAATCTCTATGCATTTTCTTCTTCTTGTTCAAGTTCTAGAATCTGTATGATGTGAGAGGGAAACATGTTTTCAAACTTAGAAGGGCATTTTGTTTCCTGCTCTTTCACCACTCTGTGAGAGATGTTTCCAAGAAGATTGAAGGAGCAAACATGTTATGTTTTATTCAAGGGTGACTTATTCTAGTTAAAGTGATTTTTCTTGGGAGACCATGGTGCATGCGCGAGGAAGTCTTGGGAATGGGCTCTTTTCCTCAAAATTATTTTTGATAAATCATATTATCAAATTAACTAGGCTTTCATTAGTGACATTTCCTTCTCGGGTTTTGGTTTGAGCATGTGGGGATGGCCATCACCATGTTATTTGTGCTCAATTTTTGTTATGGTGAATAATATCTTCATTAAGTATTCTTCTCCATGAGTCGATTCTCCATGAGTCGATTAGGTAGGTATGGATGCCCCTTAGCACCCTATCTCTATGTTCTATTTGTTGATGCCCTAGGTTATTAGTTGGAAGCTACCCATTTGCAAGGGTAGAATCAAGGTATTACATATAAATTTTTATGAGATGATGAATTATCACTTTGCAAATGATTCTTTAATGTTTGTGTGGGTTGACTAGGAATCAGTGGTTGAATTATCACTTTGCAAATGATTCTTTGATGTTTGTGTGGGTTGACTAGGAATCAGTGGTTGGTGTTAGATATTGTTTGTCCATGTTTTGCTAGATCTCTGAGGCTATGGTTAGTGATCATAAGGCTCATTATTGGTTGGTTGGTAGGGAAACTTTTAAGAACCCTCCATATACTTATATGTATAAGAATTAGGTTAATCCTCTTCGTAAGTATGAAAATTTGAAGGATAATTGATCAATTATACACACACACACACACAACATATACAAATGTTTCATAATATTATAAAATATTTGTAAACTTTTGATGAATCTTTCACGGAATTATAAAATATTGTGAGGTCTTCACAAATATGTTGATAAAGTATAAGATCATATATAATAATTTAAGGAAAACCATTTTATAGAATTATTTAATATATACTCATTTTCTATGTTTAGATAAAAAAAGACATAAGTTACCCCTCTTATAGATATCATTTCAAGCATTAACGGTTGCATTCGTTAGGGTTTTTACTATACACCTTTGTGAATTGCTTTATCAATTTTGATTGTGTTTCACAAAACAATCCTATATGTAGTGAACTTGACCTCCGCTTCTCTCAAGCTTGCGAGAGATTAATGTTTTCCCTCATTTCAATTGTGGATTCTTCGTTATCTTTTATTGATTGTGAAATTACTATTTGACTACATCATAGGATTTTACAAGGTTCTATCCATCAATAACCCCAAAAGTATAAGAATATTGATAGGGACTTTCTCATGAAGAATAACAACTTTTATTTCCCTCACTGAAGAATAACAACTCTCCTCTGTCTCACTCCATGCGGGAAAATGTCATTATTGTTTTCTTGAAAATATAAGTACTCTTCTAGTACATCATAGAATGTCCCTCAATACAAGGTTACAAGATCATTTTATCCATCAATAATAGTTTATTGAATCTTTGCATCTCATTTTTCATGCTCGACTTTAGTCAACTATGTTGTTGTTAGCACATAAATATTTCAAGCTAATAGTTATGATTATGGCTAAAAAGTTTATTGAAAATTTGTATTATAGAAATACGTATGTATATGAGACTCAATTATTTCATGTGTGTAACTATGTAATGGGTCATTGATTTCATATTGTAATTGTTTTTTATTGACTAAATATATGTTTCTCATTCTTTGTCATTCAACAATGTTTTTGTTATAGCATAAATGTTTTAAGTTGAATATTAGGATTATGGCTAATAAATCTACTAATAGTTTGTATTATTGCAAACCAGTCCAAATTTATTAAGTGATTACAATGGCTGTCTTGGAATATACAAATTCCTTTATGTTGATAGGGAGTAATAATATTAATAGTAGATATCTATAAACAATATAGAAATCCTAGCTAGCCAAAATGTAAAAGGGAGTGGTGTAATTCTGCATAACTAGCCATGAGGAGGTGTAAATTGGGAGCATGTTCCCCTTTTTAGTCAAATTGTGAGTTATTACCCCCATATCATATGAGCTAGGGATGAAATCCCAAGTGAATTATGGAAAAGGAATCCTCTATTCTATAATTATTTGAACACGTAGAAAAATGATGGGAGATATGTCATTATAAGGCTAGGTAAAGTCACTATTTTCATTATTGACCATTTTGACAAAACAATGAGCATGTTTAAGTAAATATGGTGGGTGTTTGTGGTCCTAGAAGGGAATTTGTAGGCACTTAAGGCATCATTTGGAGCCAAATATATGTAAGGATACACCAAAAGTAATCAAGTCAACTAGAGAAAAGGCCATATGGATAAATCTAAAGGAAAAAGATAATATCATTAAAAGAAATTTAAAAAAAATTGTTCACAAAGCTTCAATGACACTATGTTTGTGGATACACACAATTAATTAATCATATAATTATTGGAATTATATAATTAAACATACAATTATATAGTTCTTTAGTTTATTTTTATTTTTATTTTTTTATGTTTAAAAAAGTGTAATTAAAAAAAAATTATTAAGAGAATTAAGAATCATAATCAAACATAATTATCTAATAATAAAATGAACGAAATTTTATTAATATAAAACTAATTAAGAGACAATATTATCTTAGAGGAAAAATATAAAATAAAAGGAACGAACAATGTCCATTTTATAAATAAATTAATAATGACTCTAATAATAAAATAAATAATTATCTAATAATAAAATAAATGAAAATTAAAATAACATTTGTTTATCAAGAATTTACCATGATTATCTTAAGAAAAAAATTTGGATCTTCTAAATACCATGGAGTTGCTAGAATATGTGTTATCACATGCAATACCATGGACAAATACCATAGGACACCCAAAACCATGGGTCCATAAACCACCAATGGAAAACCCATTATTGACCTTATAAAGGTCATCTTTAATCATTTTTTATCCAAGTCAAGATTTACATAACATGGACTTAAGGCTTGGAGGGCGGCTCCTCTATGTTAGCAACTCCAAATCCAAATCCGAGTTGAGAATTTGGGCAGCTAGCCGCTGGGGGAGCAGGTAAGTTGACAACTTCTTGGCCATCATCCCCGGGACTCTTGGCTTCATTGCTGGTGTCTTCCTCGCTCTTGGATGGATTTCTTTTGACCAAGAGCAGTTCGATTTTTCTGTACACATCCACTATGTTGGAAACTGCTTTGCCCTGCATAATGCTTGCAATGGGTCTCACTAGAAGGGGGGGGGGGGTTCAATGTCCATGGGGTTTGTTGAAGGAGTCAGGGGTTCATTCTAAGAGCCAGGAAGGCGAAGAAGGAGCCGAGGCAGTAAATTTTTTATGACCCAAAAATTTTGTCGTCAGAGTACCGTTCGGTTTGCCGCAGAATGTGCACCAGTAAGCTCATCCTCCCAATCATCTAAGAGTTGGCGTAGAGCATCAAGGATTTCAATGTCATAACCATATGTGATAGCTTGTGTTGTAAAATTTTTGGCACGCTCATTTGTAGTGTTGCGACCACCACGTCCCCGTCTGGGCGTGGCACGCAGTCTGCATGACATTATTAGCTGGACCAGAAATGCTAAGTGCCGAGGATTCTGAGGGTCTACAGAGAATACGAGTGCAAAAGACCGAAAACTGGAGCGTTCCTTAGTCACCCTGGACACTGCAGAGTACTCGACCTTCGTTGAATTGTTCAAGAGGGAGGAAACGAGATGAACAACAATTTACAAACTGCCCAAAAGAGGGAGGCGCGGATCCATAGACATCATAACTCTGCATGTGGGCGAAGTACCAAGTGACAGAGGGGAGGTCACTTCCCATTATGAGATTGAAGAGCTCACGTCGCTTGAGGTGGAGGCCATCCCGAGCCATTTAAGAGGATGGTGAGGTGATTTTAGGGGAGTGACATCGGGGACAACTGTGTGTCCCGACGGTCACTCCCTCCCGTCGAGAAGACACATGACCACTTGCATCCAGGTGAACTTCGACGTGGGGTTCTCTCTAATGGCTATGTGGGTTTGGTGTTTGGAGCATTTACAAACTAGACTCCTTTTCTAGCAATACAAATACCTTCCATTTACTAGAAAGTTAATTGTAGTGAGCAATATTCTTCAAAACTAACATCTTTTTTTATGTATTTTGTTAGTTTCTAACTAGGGATTTGTTTCATAGATTGGAGTAACTTCTTTGTTCATATTTGTGGGCCAAGTATGACAGGGCTCAAGGCCTCCCTATGGTACCTTGGGACAATTAAGCTCTATAAATTATGACATTGTATTTTTATTATTATATTAGTATCGCCTTTATTGGTTGGTTAGTGGTGGAAAATATTGCACGAGAGTTCTTTCCCACTTTGGGTAGGGGATAAGCCTTTTAGGCTGTGGCAAGGCCTCAGTATATGGAGCCCCTTTTGTTGATTGAATGAGGTGAGATTGTAACCCAAGTGATTCTGCAAGATGATTGTTAGTGGAAAAATAAAACAAAATGAAGAAAATGATAACAAATCTAAATTAAAAAGACAAAGGGAGTAGAGGATGCAAACTCCAATAATTAATGTGAGCCAAACCACTTCTATATTGTCCAATGGTTAAGCTAGTATAACACCTTGGAGATGTGAGCTCCAAAAGGAGGAAAACAATCTTCCTATGGGAGGCCTTTCTTTTCCAAGCTTGTTTGCAAAATAATTAAGGAACCAATGTGAGAAGAACACTTGCCCCTTGAGGGAAGGAGGCAAGGGAGCTTTGGTGAATGCTTGGCAAGAGGGAAGAAGTGAGCTAAGAGGAATCGCAATCACAATTCCAATAGCATAACCTTACTCCAAGAGGTGGCCAAGAAAGAACACGATCATATTGTGAACCCAATAATCCATTTTTTGGCTCCAAAGTACACCAAGAGGCCATTTAAGGAAACCAAGTGTGTGGAGGGTCGAAAAATGAATTCATTTAAGTGGAGATTTCATGAGCCTTCAATGCGTCATTTGCGGGTGAGATCTTGCCATTTGTGTTAGTCACGCAGAGCTCGAAGGAAAATCTACGCTGCAGTGTGGGTGTTGTTCCAGAGTTGTGCGTTGTAGTGCATATACACAAAGTTTAACCCATGCAGTTGTGGATTTTGACTACTTTGCGAGCATTTTGGACTCAATATGCTCTTTTGATATTGTGAAGGTGTCTTCAACTGGATGCATATTGTATAATGATGATGCTTTACCACGTGAATTGTGAAATTGTCACATGCGTGTGAGTTTTTTGTGATAATAGATTCCCTCTGATGTATGAGGTTCAGAGGGTATTGTAGAGCCGATAATGCAACATGGTTTAAGTTGTGTTCTCTTGTGGCTCTTCAAAATGCGTGAACAAGAATGGCCTTCGAAAAGGAGGAAATTTTGTTGAGGGAAATGTGTTGTTTTATACAAACGAGGCGGGCATCCCCATGCTCGTGAAAGTGGCCAGAGTGGCTACAAAATGAAGAGATAGAGGGATATTTCATAAACTATTGTGGGCATGGATGAGGGTGGCCTCAAACCATGCAAGAATCGATGTAACGGGTGTTGAGGATGCAGTATTTTTGAGAATACGAAGAATCCCACAACGCTGGGTGTCTGGATTGTCGGTGAAGCCATATGAGATGACATTGTACCAGATATGCTGCTATTATAATTTTCAAATGTGAACATTGCTGGCTTCAAGATGTACAAATCCCCTTGATGTGAGTAAAGGTGTTGCTGTCGAGCATAGGGAATACCACTAAGTTAAGGAGCACTAATGAATCTCCTTACTTAGTCTGAGGCAATTCCTCATATTGATTAAAAGGAATCCCAAGGTACCACTGTTACTTCTTCAACTCTCAGAGCATGAGAATTTGGCGTCAATGAGAGCTGATGAGTCATTATAAGAAGACGATCTTGTCTTGTGGACCAAGATCATGATGTAACCAATAGTAAGATTGACATACTTGACACAAGGCTGGTTGCTAAGCATGGGGATTATACTTCCTTTGATCGACAATAAACTGGGGGGAATATCTAAAGGTGTCATACTTTAGGTGAGAGTGTCATGGAGGGAAAGAAACTAAAGATAAAGGGATTTGTTAGGTACAAAATACTTGAAAGAGCGGTGACCAACAAAGACATGATTGTGAGGTACTAGAGGACTCAACGTCATTGATCAATAACGACCAAGGGGATGTTTCCAAAATAATTAATTGATTCCCATATGTAAGTGAAACAAGGAATTGTTTGTACATGAAGAATAATTAGCGGGGTCCCCATGGTTTTGGGCATGTTGGAGGACTAATTTGATGATGGGTGGAACTCCCACAGTGTTTGGTGGGTCGGAGAGTCAATTTGATGATGGGTGGGTCGAGAGTCAATTTGATGATGGGAGGTGTTTCCACGGTTTTCGGTAGGTCAGGGAACCTTTTCCAAAATGAAGTGAGGGGGTTAATTTGCAAATGAAAATATGGGTGCCCCATGAATCAATGCCATTCAGAGTTTTCCAGTGGGAGTAACTGAATAAAATTGATTGGTTCTTAGGGAGGGGGCCCCTTTGTTGTCTTGGAAAGGGTGATGACATGTAGGAGATTTGCAGATGGGTTGAATTCTCACGGAGATATGAGATGGCCAATGTGAATATTCTTTATAACTTGGTGCCAAGGAATTTGGTTTGACTGAACTGCTTGAGGTAGGGGAGTAAATTCACAACTATGGAATAATTGGCTTCAGGTAGGTTACTATATGGGTGTAAAATTCCTCATACTTGTGGGGGGATCGACATCATGGGTGTCAATTTATGATGAGGGTTACCAAGGGTGAACACCCATGGGGGAAACAAGTGGTCCACAGTTTTTGATGTTGATGGCACGTCAAAACTAGGATATTAACAATTGTATGAGTTGCAAAATGATGTCAAGGATTTGTTTTTCAGAGGAAAATTGTGATGTTGAGAGGCAAGTTCCATGATAATACCTAAGGAAAAATCTTGCATTTTTGTCTATGGTGGTGGATATTGATATGTTCTAAGAGTAACATGACACACATACCAAAGTGTAGTAAAAGACATGAGAAAGGTATGGACAATGTTGAAATATAATAACTCAAAACATGGCACACATGAAGGGTGCGTGCCTTATGGATAAAACTTCTTCAAGTACATCCCATTGGAAGGGTTGTTGAGTGTGACACCTTCAGATTATTTCAAGACATATACCCCATTGGGGAGACATCATTGAATGACATAGGGGGAATTCCACTTAGGTACAAACTTTCCTGGCCCAGTTTTGGAGGCTTTCCTAGAGTTGAAAACTAGGACAAAATCACCCTCGCTAAAGGTACGTGGGCAGATGTGGTGATCATATTGGGATTTGGATCAAAGTTTCATGGCTTCATTTTGTATTAGTGAATCTTGTCTCTCCTCGTTAAGGTGTTCCAAGGTGAAAAACCATTGTTCCAAGGCGGGAGTATCTGGTAGTAATTCGACAGCTGATTGGAGGGTAGGGATTTGACACTCAATAGGGAGGACGAACTCAACTCCATGGGCTAGGTGGAATGGCATGAACCCAGTATTTTTTTTTTACAGATTTTCTATAAGCCCAAATGGTAGGGAAGATAATGTAGTTCTAATTACACTTGTTCTTGTTAACTGTGCATTATAGCATAGTCTTGAGAAATTTGTTGAATGCTTCTACTTGGTCATTGTCTTGAAGGTAGCAAGGGGTAGAAAAGTCATGTTTGAAGCCTAGGAGGAAAGATAATTCCTCGAAAGTTTGGTCATGGAAGTGTTTTCCATTGTGAGAGACTAATTGCTTGGGGATGAAAAACCGTGTGATTACGTAGTTAAAGATGATCCTCACGACAGTAATGTCTTGCAGTAAAAGGTAGGCATAGCTTCAACCCATTTTGAACCAATCGACATGCTTTGGCATAGCTTGGGTTTAATAATGCCCTGATTTTGTGGTTTTGTGACCATCAGTGGTGGTTGAGCCATGGGTGTTGTTGATTCGACAAGTGAAGCCTTGGGGGGGACTCGTCATACTGACAACATCTTGTAATTAATGTGTGATGGGTTTGGAAGCCATATTGGTGAATAATGGTGTGATTTATCACATTGGGAGCCCTAATGTGAGTCGTAGGAGTGTTAACTGGGCCATGACCGATGTTCCTTGCACTCTCGCAGGTGGAGGAGGGGAGTTTACAAAAATGGGATCTGGAACATATGAGGCATAGACAGGTTCAATATTTGTCCCACGCTGTGACTAGATGGGGTTGTTATTGATGATGTACACATCAGCCTCTGTTGTGATGGGGATTTTAGGTGGAGGGCCTGAATATGCCCATAGAAGGTCAGAATCCTTGTACACACCTGCGATATTTTCAAAATAGGGTGGTGGATTTACTTCTCCTACCGTGGGTAGGACATTGTTAGGATTGGTGGATTATTTGGGGTTGTAGTAGCTAAGTTGGTCGAGGGTGACCACCTTCCCATTGAAGGGAAACACCATGATACAGAATACCAAGGAGGCGATCACCTTCATGGAATACATGTAACTATGACCCAAGAGGATGTTGTAGTCTAGTTGAGCATCAACGGCTTCAACATATATCTTCAACATTTTTTCCCCTAACTCAATGGGGACATTTTGGTACAATCCTCATGGTTAGGATGGTCTTCCTTAACTAGACCTCCATAGAAATTTGTTCCTGAGAAATGCGCGTCAGCTCGGGGAGCCTAGATGGTGGTTGATGTCTCTGTGAAAGGAATACCACATGGAGGTTTTCCTTGTCACTACTCTCAGTTGAGGTATCGTCCTCTTCCACTACCATTGAGATGACCACACCTATAGGGATGAGGTTTTCTGCAAGCCTACTTTGTTACGCTCGGAGGGTACAGTAGGAAACTATGAGTGGAAACTGAAATGTATTGTGGGATATTAGCTTACACTCTTAACATAGGCGAGTAGCATGGGATTTGCTCAAGGTGTGGGGATGAATTTTGACTTATGGTGGAGAGATGCTCCAGGTACTGCTAGGGGTGGAAGTTTTGGTTGGGGGTTTTGGTATATTCTCTTCCAAGGGTTGAGTAAGATGAATAATTTCCAATGCATTTTGAAATCGAGGGAGATGAGAACAATGGTGAGTGTAATTCCTGTATTGAGAACGGATCGAACATGCCTTATTGGTGTGTAAGGATTTTGACTTAAGGTTTGAGGGGTTGATGTGACCCTAGTCTCAACTTGAGGGGCATGTGTGACACTAATAGGTGTATTGAGCAAGTTTCTAAGCTATGGTAAGGTAGGGCACAAATTTGTATCATGACCTTATTGTCCACATAAAGCACATGGGTGTGTGAACCACATGGTAGGTGTATCATGCATGATAATTTATTTCAATTATTTTTGGGTATCTCCCTTCATGTTTGGTTTAGTTTCCCCTGATGACGATTTAGGGGTGAGTTGGTTGTGGTGGGGGATTTCAATGTAGGATGGTTGATTCCTCCGTTAGTGGGACTGTTTGGTTTGGGTTTAATAATGCCCTGATTTTGTGGTTTTGTTCCCATAAGTGGTGGTTATGCCATGGGTGTTGTTGATTTGGAAAGTGAATTCGTAAGAGGGACTCGTACTGATAACATATCATGATGTGTGATGGGTTTGGAATCCATACCGGTGAATGGCAGCATGATTTGCCACAGAGGGATCCCTAATGTGAGTCCTAGGAGTGTCAACTGGGTCATGACCGACGTTCCTTGCACTCCCGTGGGGGGTACAAAAATGGGATATGGAACATAGGAGGCATAGACAGGTTCAACATTTGTCCCATGCCATGACTATATGGGGTTGTTGACGATGATGTACACATGAGCCTTTGTTGTGATGGATATTTTAGGTGTAGGGCCTAAATATGCCCCTAGGAGGTCAAAATCCTTGTACACACCTAGGATAATTTCAACATAGGGTGGTGGATTTACTTTTCCTACTATGGGTAGGATATTGTCAGGATTAGTGGATTATTGGGGGTTTTAGTAGCTAAGTTGATCGAGGGTGATCACCTTCCGATTGAAAAGAAACATCATGATGCATAATACCAAGGAGGCGACCACCTTCATGGCATACATGCAACTATGACCCAAGAAGATGTTGTAGTCTAGTTGAGCATCGACGATTTCAACATTTATCATAAAACATTCTCCCCCTAACTCGATGGGGAAATTTTGGTACAATCCTCATGGTTAGGATGGTCTTCCTTAACCAACTGTTGTAAATCATTCTCTACAAATATATCTATCATAATTAAAGAATTGTTTGGTTGTTCATTCTTTGTATTTGGAGGGTTTTTCCAGGGTATATCTTGTGTCTTATGGTTGAATGATTTATGTGGTTGATTTGTCTTATGAGATTCATATATGCAGTGATTGATTAATAAAAGTTTTAAAGTTCAATTGTCTCCATATTTTCTCAAAATATTAAAATGGTATTAGAACATAGGGCATGAAGGATCTTAGTTGTGTGCAAAAAACTAAATCCTACATGATATTGAATATTTGAGCAAAAGATTGGAGCCATGGCATTGATCTCCATTCGACCAAAAGACCGACTTGAAGGTACTTCCAGCTTCAACACATGGAAGGAAAGGGTGTTGAGCATTCTTGAGGAGCATGACCTATATTCCTTCATGACCTCAGTGATTCAGGAGCCTTTATCCAATGCAGGATGAATCCAAGAGCAAGTCAATATGCATCATTCTGGTCACTATTCTAGGAGATACATTTTGTGGATCCTTTCTTATTGAACCGTGAGGAATCAAGCCAAACCATTGAAAACCCGCTTCCAAATGGGCCCATTCACCTTAATTGCAAGCGGATTTTGAAAATTCAAAATGTTTTGGGAGATACAATCAGGTATTTGAAGATGAAGTTTTCATAATTCTTGTTATGGACGTCTTTCCAATATGCACTAATTGGTTGAACGACCCAAGGATTTGTGGATTGGATATTATCCTTCTTCAATGGATCTTGTGTGTAATGAGGGCCTTATAAAGTTAATAACTAATTCTAAGAAGAGGATGATGATCATTGGAAGAATTTTTTCCTAAAGAAGAGAATTCGCTCCAAGTTGCATGGGATTTAGTTTCCCCATGCAGAGATTCGTTACCTCATGCATGCACTCACATTTGCAAGGAGATCAAGAATGAGGGAATCCCGTAATCTCCACAAGGAAGTAGAGATCAAAAGGGAGCACACAAAACAATATATGTTTTTTAATGTGTTTCATTGCAGTCATATAGAGATCCGTATTCCTGGGGTTAGGAATTTTGTTATGATATAACATATTGAGCATATATGTTGATTGTCTTTCTCTTATTGGCAAATAAAAAAACTCATGAAGTATACATGCATGTTTTTTTATAATCATATGCTTTTATAAAATCAGATTTAATTTTTTTTGAATGTATTCCTAGGATTAGGAATGATGTTATGGTATAACATGATTACAATCATATCTTACAATCCTTCTATTTATTGGTAAATAGTAAAACTCATGTTATGTTTAAATGAAGAATGGTATAGGGTTGCATGATTGTTCATGAGAATTGAATATAAAGAATGCATGATTATTCATGAGATATGAATATAAAGCATGCATGATTGTTTCATGAGATATGGATATGGGGATGCATATTTTATTTATGAAATATGAATGGGGTTATGTCGAAACATTGATTTAATATGTATACATAACTATATGAACCATTGCTAGTATATTGGAGTATTCATGTGATTTAAATTCTTGAGATATAGTTACACTGAAACATTGGTTAAAATGTTTTGCATGTCAATATGTGCTATTTGTCATTGTATTAAAATGAATGGATTATGCAAGGTTTCTATTAACTTGAATAAATTTGGTTTGTAGGGAAAAACCATATGCCCTGACCTACAAGAAGAGAATGACATGTATTGAATGAGGAATGATTCCAATATTTGATCTTGAAAGATAGTGGGATGTTGTGAAGTGAGAAGCTTTTGGTAGCATATCGAGAGGTTCCTATGTTTCTTTGGAATAAGTAAGAATAGAAGCCCCAATACTATTTTGAGATATTTGAAGACTTCTGAAGATAATTAAATTATCTTATTTACATTCATGTGTCAATATTTAGACATAGATGAGCATGAATCTCCATGATGGAGGACCCAGATTATGATTCTCACATCCTGATGGTGAGAAAGAGTAGTTAGATTCACTAGATCTTGAAGTACCAATGTAACTGGTTGTTGTACCTCCTATTAAGAAGAGACATTCATGATGCTCTTATTCAAAAGACTAAGAACAATATTCAGTATTCTTGTTATGAATCTTGAGATTAGTGGTGTGGTAGTCACCAGACAATGTTTTCCTCAGTTAAGTTAAATATGCAGTAGAAGATCCTGAAATTTTTAGGATGATGGACTGCAAGTCCATGGCCACACATATCAAGATAAATTTGACGTTGATAATTCTTACTTTAGATTTGGAAGATCTCAAAGTCAATTGAGATGTATTTGGGTAAGAACCAGGATCGGTTATATGCTTTGCATTCCGTACATAGACATGTACAACAAAGCTTGTGTTATGGTAACTACTTGGTATAAGTGTATGTGGACTTAGATATGTCTTGAATAGTGTAATAAAATATATGAATTTTGACTAGTGCAATGATCGAGGAATATCACATATGTTGTTCGAGATAGAGAATGTTGTAAAGTAGTAAATAGTGGAGTTGTAGCAGAAAATGGCCAAATTTAGTGGGAAAAATAGTGGAGTTGTAGCAGAAAATGGCCAAATTTAATGGGAAAAATAGTGGAGTTGCAGCAGAAAATGACCAAATTTAGTGAGAAAAATAGTGGAGTTGCAGCGGAAAATGGCCAAATTTAGTGGGGAAAATAACTGAGTTGTAGTGGAAAATGGCCAAAAATAGCAGAATTGCAGTGAAAAAATGGCTTGAAATAGCGGAGTTATAGCGAAAAAAACCAAAAATAGTGGAGTTGCAGCAGATAAAATTAAGTATTTGATGGATTTTCCACTAAGAAAAAATTGACAGAGCTTGATAGAAATATGGGGAAAATGATAAATGTTCCGTCAGAGGTCTGCAATCTTGTTCACTTTCTCTTTCGAGGAGTAATACCAATGAAGAAGGATCGTTCATGATTCTGCAATCGCTTAGCCTGCTTCTTCTACATGAACCTTCATTCAAATTTATGTTCAAATTCTAAAAAACAACACCCAATCATAGCTTAAAAATAAGAAAAAAAACAAACAACGAAAATCAAACAATTTTATTTATATACAATTTTGTGTGGAATTTGTAGTAGATTTAAAAATCTTCCGAAATAGGGGAAAAACCTTGCTCATGTACCGATTGATAGTCTGGATCAGCTGCAACCTGAGAGATAAAAACATCCTTCGAGATAAGTTTATGATAAAGCCGTAGTCGATGACCATTTGCAAACATAAGTTTATGATTTCCATCAATAGTGGTCAAACAGACGGTCCCATTGTCAAATACCTTATCTATTTTGTAGGGTCCCAACCATCTTGTGCGTAGCTTGCATTTAAAATCCCTTTTCAACCGTGAATCATACATCAAAGTCCAGTCTCCTTCACAAACTACCTTCTTCTTTATAAATCTGTCATGTCATTTTGAGCGTTGTTTTTGAATTAATGTTGTATGATTTACAACAATAGTGCGCTTCTCATCTAATTCATTTAGTTGATTCAATCATTTCTTCTGAGCCTCTGTTAAGTCCAGGTTTTCCTCCATGGTTGTTCTCAAGGTTTTGATTTCAATCTCAATAGGGAAAACAACACTTTTTGCATACACCAGTTCATATGGGAAGTAACCTATAGTGTTGCACCATGTAGTACGATAGGGACATAATGCTTCTGGAAGTCTTTCAGCCCAATCCCTACAATGAATCTTCACTGTTTTTGTAAGGATTGAATTGATCACCTTATTTGTGCTTTCCACCTGGCCATTGACCTGTGGATGATATGGGGAGGTTACTCGATTTTGAATATGATACTTCTAAAGCAAGGCATCCATTTTACTGGACACAAATTGTGGTCCCTCGTCTGTTATGATCTCTCTGGGTACTCCAAAGCCGGTGGAGATCTATGGATATATAAATTCTATTACAACTTGATCATTGGATTTTACCAAATCCACAAATTCCCCCCACTTACTCATATAATCAACGCAAACCAAAATGTAAACCTTTTGTCTTGATGGAAGGTTGATAGGCCATACAAAGTCTAGAGCCCATCTATCAAAGGGTTCAATCACTAATTGTGGCTGAAGTGGCATTTCAACCAACTTGCTCGGATGACCCATTCTCTGGTAGCTGTCACAGTCTTGAACATACTTCTTTGCATCCTAAAACATAGTTGGCCAAAAATACCCCATCCCCAATGCTTTATGGCTAGTTCTTTTATCATCAAAATCCCCCCTACATGGATCATCATGGCAGGACTTCAAAATGTTGTGGATCTCATACTCTCTTACACAACGCCTAATTTCCAAATCAGGCCCTGTGTAGAAGAGGTGGCCTCTGATCCAGCAGTATCTTGCACTATGATGTATGATCCTTCTCTTCTCCCGTTTGGATAAGTGCGTTGGAAGTCTACCTGCAATCAAGTAATTAGCAATGTTAGCGTACCATGGGGAATAATTTGAGACTGTGAACAAGTGTTCATCAGGAAAAGAGTCTTCAACTGGTGAATCATCATCATTATTAGTTAGTGGAGAAAGGAAATCTGCAACCACGTTCTCCTTTCCTGGTCTGTCAACAATAGTTATATTGAGTTCCTGAAGTAACAATAATCACCTAGTCACTCTAGAATTAGTAATAGGTTTAATCATTAAATATTTAATAGTTGAGTAGTCAGTATGTACAAAATTAGAATATCCAATAATATAATGACTAAATTTATTAATGGCATAAACAATGTCAAGGAACTCTTTTTTCTGTTACCGTATAGTTCACTTTAGCAGGAGCCATATTCTTACTAACATAATAGATAGAGTACGGGCTGTGACCTTCCTGTTGTCCTAAAACTGCTCCAATGGTTGTATCTGAAGCATTAGAAGAGATATGAAAAGGAAACACTCAATTAGGCCCTCTCAAGATAGGTGTTGTAGATAGCCTTTTCTTTAGTTCTGAAAACGCTGTATGGAATGCATCTGTCCAAACAAATTGTGCATCTTTCAGTAGTAGAGTAAATAAAGGGGATTCCAATTTGGAAAAAAATTCTATAAATCGCCTATAATATCCAGCATGACCAAGAAAAATTCGTACCTCTTTCTACAACCCATGGGTAGGAATAGTTGCAATTACCTTTATCTCAGTCGGATCTACTTGGATTCCTGCAACAAAGATAAAATGGCTTAGAACTATACCTTCGCTCATCATCATATGACACTTTTTAGTGCTCAGGGATAGGTGGGTCTGTTCAAAGTGTTCAAGAACTTTTTCCAAATTCTTTAGAGCTTTATCAAAATTGTTACCATATGGAGTGAAATCTTCCATAAAAACTTCCATGCAATCATTTACCATCTTAGAGAAAATCATGATTACAACTCGTTGAAATGTAGCTGCCGTATTACACAACCCAAAAGGAAGAACCCTATATGCAAAGGTGCCCCAAGGACAAGTGGAGGTGGTTTTGTCTTGGTCTTCAGGGGGAATTTGGATCTGGTTATATTCACTAAAACCATACAGGAAATAAAAGAACCTTTTTTCAAGATAGTTTCTAAAACTTGATCGATAAAAGGCAAAGGGAAGTGGTCCTTTTGTGTTGCTTTCTTCAGTTCTCTGTAAGATACATAGATTCAACATTTCCCATTTTTATTGGGTACAATCATTAGTGGGGAAACCCACTCACAGTCTGAAATATGATAAATAAAACCTGGCTCTAAAAGTTTCTAGATTTCTTCCTTAACAATGTCTCTTAAATTCGGGTTCCTTCTATGTTGAGGTTGGTGTACAGGCTTTTAATCGTTCTTGATGTAAATATGGTTAGTACACAGTCCTGAGGGAATACCCCTCATGTCTATATAATCCCAAGAAAATTCCCCCTTATTTCGTTTCAGCAACATAACGAGACGTTCCAGTTCATTGGGTTTGAGATTAGGATTAATGTTTAATGTTTTCCTTGGTTCGATTTCTACTGGAACACTCTTTGAGTTATCAATAACTCAGATTATTTCAGTGTTACAAACTAAGGATTCTTCTGCAAGCTCTTCTTGTTCCTTTTCTTTTAAGTTGTTGTTTAGGATCTGATATGCTTGTCGAGTGACAGACGTAGGCCCGCTAATAAAATTACAGACGGTGTCATCTTCAGTTTTTTTCTTGAAAGTTGAGGCTCTCCCAATTGTTAATAACGGTTGAACATCTTCCTCCTCCAAATCCATCAACAATTGAATTTCAACGTCTGATCTCTCTCTGGCTGGATGATATAAGGTCAATTTTTTTATGGAAATTCCATCAGAAATCGTCATGGACCTCGATTTACAACTAATATATGCATCTACTGTAGCTAGCCATGGTATTCCTAGGATTAATGGGTGTCCCCCAAGCTATGACTTGGGTTATAGAACAATAAAGTATGCAGGGTACTCCCATGAGTCAGTAGAGACTACTAGGTCATCCATGATTCCTTCCGGTTTTATAGTGGATATGTTAGCCATTTCTAATATGGTTGAGGTAGGCCTGAGATCAACGAGTCCTAGTTTCTTTACATTCTCAATGGTCATAACATTTATTGAATTGCCTAAATCAAATAAAATGTTAGGGATTTGGATCTGCACAATATATACTGTAATAGTGGGGTTACCTTGGTCATCATATTTAGCTAGTGGGGCTCTCCCCATCATAAGTTCCTATAACTTCCCCACTACATGCGCTGTAGGAGGATCCTTAGGCTTCCTTCCTATTTTTTTCACAACTAGGTATATAACAATTTTGGCATAGATAGGTACACCATCTAGGGCTTGTAATAGTGGAATTCTTACATAAATATTTTTCAACTCTCCTAAAAGGTTGAAACTAGGTTGTTCCATGACCTTTTGCAAGGTTAATCGTTCAGGATACTGAGGTTTTCTAAAAAATTGTGTACGTTGAGTCTTAGTACGTGTCTCTACAAGCCTCTTAGTTGGTGTTTCATCATGTATCTCAATCGATGTTTCAACTGGTGTTTCAGCATCCTCAATAATGGGGATTGCTGAATTGAATGAATTTTGAAATCATGGATTCTTTCCTTCATCGGTCATAGAGGATGGAACATCCTCAATGACGACTAGTTCCACTACCCTCCTTGATCGTAAGTGTAAATGATTGCAAGAGAGAGGGGAAATGGAATAAGCTAGCATGGTAGAGGTTTCGAATTGTTTCACCGCATTATTATCAGGATTGGGGTTAGGTTGAGTAGGAAGTTGAGGACGGAGTGGTGGGGCCCATTGGTGTAGCATTATTTGGGAGTTTTGTTATCAGAAATATTGCACCTTCTGCGGATAGAAGCTGTTCCCCTGGTCTGAATGGTTCAGATCCAAAACAAATGAGTGAACGACACAGGATGAAGACCTTCCCTGAATGCTGTAGACACCTAGAATGTTGCTTCGATTATGAACTTGTGTACCTTCAAACATATCAAACATACAAGCACATCAAAGCTACCAGAAAATCATCTACATATCCATGCTAGTGACTAAGGAATCTAACAACATATACATGTGAAATCAAAACAACATAAATGTGGGACAGAAATCGTCTTTGCATTAATAATGTATGGAGAAGCTTACAACCATTGCCTTAGTGTTGACAAGCTCCTCCATGAGACAAGCACTTCATCCCCATAAGCTCCAACTTTGCTCTCTATGCTCTCCAATGACTTGGACTAGGTAGTCAATCCAACAGCATAACAATACCTCTATAGTTATCCCCCTCAACTATGGATATGAGCTTGTATTTATAAGGCTCAATGGATAGGGATAGTTGAGAGAATGGTGGGTGAGGTGGCTCCAAGATCCTACCAGTGGGGATCTCGAGCTCAAACTAACCCATAATGATAGGGATAAGGGAGGACATGAGGCTCATGATCTAGAAGCCTCGAGAAACCTCTCTTTTTCCCATTTTACCTAGGTTACCACTTTCCTTCCCTTATGACAGAGCGGTTTATATGAGAACTGCTTTAAGAACAAATACTATAGGTGGTGGCACCAATTCCCTATAATAGGATATAGGTGGTGCTAAGCAAGGTACCACTCATTAGCCAAAGGGTAAGCACAGTGCTAGGTTTTTTCAAGTAGAATTGACAAACAGAGCAAGTTTCCACTCCAAGTGTTGGGATTAAGGGAAAACATGGAAGTTAAGGGTCTCATCACATGACGGTGATAGGATTTAGGTATAACAGAATTCCCCCCAAAGCATGAGACTTAGAGGGATACGATAAGCGAGAGTTTTGAGAGAACAAGTTGTCACTTCGAGGTGAAAATGTCAGCTCGGTCGAAAAATGTCATATAGTAGGAATCTACAGTACATCAATACTTTTAACTCATAGACAAATGTAACCAAATCATGGCTGTAGACCAATACAAGGCAGTTCCATGAGAGGAATAAACAAGCACGACTACTAGAATACATCGTAGATCCATGTGATAGAGGACTCAAACTTGGACATAGCTACTGGATATACAACATATATCTATGTCATACAGACGCAAATTTGAGCATAGCCACGACCATACAAATGTGGATCCATGCTAGATATACAAAAATCCATCGCAACCTGGGGAAAGCAATGAGCGCTAAAAAAATACCCAGGGTCTTCATCTTGTCTTCCACAAAGTATGATTCTATCCATGTGATTACAATGATCTAAAGTCAAACATGGTAGAAACCACTTGATTACCGGCCAATGATGTGAACTGTTAACAAGTGCCAGGGAGATCACCATTGATGTCAATGATTTCCAAGGTACCCTAGTACAATCTACTGAGTGTGAATAGATGTCTTGATGTCGAACACCCAGTTGATTATATCAATCAAATGTCAATGATGTGAACCTATGTCAAGAGCGAGAGAATCTGTCATTAAGGCATACAGATCTCAAGGTACTAAATTTTGTTTCTAAGACTATTTTTCGGATGATGAGCTGATGTCGATGGAAATAGTCTCGTCGAAGGAGGGCCATGATGAGTCCCACATCGATGACACAAAACTCGGAACAATGTTTTGGAATGATGTGAATAAGGTAACCATAAACTGACTCAAAAGTATCTACACAGAAACTATTTTGACTGCAGAGGTAAAACTTCTTCAACTTCCCTTTGAACATCGGGCGGAACGACAAAAGACTTAGCAGCATGACTAAACCAGAAAAACACACAGTACAACGGCGGATAACACATTCTTTTGAAAGACTCAAAGGAGTGGCAAGAATCATGAAAGTGGATCATCACGGAGATCAGCTGAATACCCAATTGACTGAAATGATATGCAGACAAGTGCAATGTTCAAAGGTAACGACAAACTACTGCCATTTATTTGCAAAATGATTCCCTTCCCATTTTCCCCATCATGGTTGATGAGTGCCTCTTTTCGGTTTTACAAGTTCAAAGAGGGTAACAAACACTCATTATAGCTTGTCGGAAGACAAGCCCAAACTCATATGTTTTACAAACCTGAGAGAGGAGGGGTTCGTTCCCAAAAGAGGGTCTCTCAATGTTTAATTTAACGATTCCAATGAAAGAAAACTTGGTATCGTTCATGTTTAGAGATTGTGAACGACCACGAAAGAAGACTCCATAGGGTCCTTCTTCATAAAATAGTTCACTTGAACCAAAAAAATGATAACCTACCATCAGATGAACGACTCTTCAAATGCTTTAATGAGCGTGAAGAAGTCAATATCACTCAACAATCTTTTTCGTATTTAAGGAGCCCGAAAAGAGTTTAAAGAAGACTCCACTAGGTCTCTTTTCATGATAAGAGATTTTACGAGCTTGAAAAGAATAAAAAATAGACTTGGACCTTTGATGCTAAGTTTCGAGAGCATGACCAAAGTGTCGCAATAAATGCTCAAAAGACTTTTTCCATTTTATGGTAGTATGAAAAAGTCAAAAACGAACTCCCAAAACCTTACTGCTACTGCTATTCTGTCCTACAACGACTCAAAAAACAAGTGTTAAATGTTCCAATAACTGACATTAAAGGATTACGACTGATAGATTTTGAGTAATAAATGATTTTAAAACAAAAATATAGCATGTCAAACCCTAAAATGTATATAAAAGTCATGTAAATAGTAAAAAATCAAAACATTTTACCATTTACCAATAGTGGAGAGCCCTTGGAGCATTTTCTTGGCTAGATTTTCAGTCACAGATATCGAGAGCATCCACCGTAGGATTCATGCACTATCAGTTCCAAGTAACAGCCTAGACCCTACTATTTCATTTCATGTCCTCAATTTTGATTTTTGATGGTGTTTTGGGCTTATATGGCTAGCCCTAAAACCATGGAAGTGGGCACTGCTCCTATCCCTTGCGGGATAAGCAGTACCCTATTAGTACCATGCTGAAAACATAGCACACAGGCGGTGCCATCGCCTGTCCTCAATGGGACACAAGCGGTTCCGTCCGTGGATAAATATAAATGTATGCACAAGCAAAATTAGCTCATTTTTGTTGATTTGAATGATTGGGAATGCTTCAAATGATTCTTGTGATGGTTTTTGATAGGTTCTTATTGATAAAAAATGGTCATATGGAAAGAGAGGCAACATGACAATGAAGATGCCTTTGTCGAATGAAATGTGGGTTGCATAGCCGCATTGAGAGACTGCAAACTCTTAGAGTTATTCTGCACACCCAGTATGGTATCGCATGAGCGACTACTAGAGCATATAGTACTTCAGTTGTGGAATCCAGAGCAACAATATTTTGAGTTTGGTGCTCACATATTGACAGTTGAAGTAGAGGAAATCTACTTCATGACAGGCCTTTCGATATGGGGTGCTCCCATCTCTTTGACAGGTTCCCGTGGGGGGGACATTACTACTCAGGAGTTGATAAACCGCCACTGCATTCCTGGGACTAGGACATCGGGGAAGAAAATTCCCATAAAAGCAGTGGTGGATGGCCCTCTACGGACCGTGTTGTTTACCATGCAGAGAGTGGTGGGAAGCCAAGGAGTACAGTAGGCATCTAGAGTGCATATGCTTTATGCCATAGAGGCCATGGCGCCTACAGTCTTCAACTGGTTGGAAGCTCTACTTTCGATCTTCAAGGATCAGCTGACCAAGTGTTGGTAGGGGGAGCTGAAGCAATTTGGTTTCAGTTCCATTCTAGCTTGCTTCTTTTTTGAGTGGGTTCCATAGATGAGACCCCAGGTGGTCTTTATAGAGTTGAGGGAACGAGACCCTTGCATGCAGAGGTGGGTCTGTATTATGGCATGTACTGGAGCGGGTAGAGGGAAGGTAAAGTTCGGTGACCCGTTCTTTCGATGGTTGAGAGATCAGTTCCTCATGGTGGAGGACTATGCATTTGCGGGCACTGACTTTAGTGGTGACCCTGACTTACCGCTCCCACCTGGTGGACAGTGGGGTGATATCTATAAGAAACAAAAGACCCTAAAATGGAAATAGTGTTTTTATGTTTTGATGTTTTATATTTTTTATGTTTAGTAACGAGACTTGAATGTTTTCATGCAGACATTGGAGCAGCACGGCCTGGGGGAGCCTCCCCTCTGGATAGGTGAGCCGGAGCCTGTTTTGTACCACAGGGCCACGATGTGACAAGGGAGTTAGAGGAGAACCTGGAGAGGTTGACTCTAGACATCCTGGATGCCTTGATCGATGACCTCCCACTGAGGTATCAGAGGCCTGCAGTGGGAGTGTCGGGTCGCTTTAGCAGACTGCTACATAGAGTTTCCTGGGCAATGATGTGTTACCATGATCATCATTAGACAATGATTTCATGATGTATCCACTGCAAGCTAATAGCTTCAGGAATTTTGTGTGGTTATTTTTTACCTGAAAGCCTACACACTTCAGATGAGAGGCTCGTGACCTATTTTTTGTAAAACATTTTCATATATATATATACAGACTTTTACTTGGTGTTTATTTGTCTCAAATGGTGAATGTATTTTACATGAGTTTTATATGTCTTTTATATTTTATTTACAATGAACCATGTTTGATTTTCATGTCATGAATGAGAAATATGCCAATCTAAGATGTAATTATCCAATGAGTCAACAACTACATTATGTTCCCTAGGGATATGTCTATAGGTGATAGTTTCAAATGACCTTTCTAACAAACGTACCCTCCAGAAGAGACGGAGAAGCATAGGATTCCTAATGGTATAGACATGGTTTATATGACAAACCACAAGTTGTGAGTCCATCAAGACTACCAAGCTGCGAACATCTTGGGAGGCAGCGTCAATCTGAAGACCTATGACTGCTCGATACTCGGTGATATCGTTGGTAGCGAGACCAATACACACCGCTCCTAAACTGACCAAATAGTAAGTTGAGGAATAGAGAAACTAAGTAGCTGAGGCAAGATTCAAGGTGTGGCGACAAGCACCATCAGCGAAGCTATAAAAATCCATCTTCTCTACATGACCAAAACATGGTATAAATAGATACAGACACTAAACTCAAAACCATATTGAAAATACTTAAGCACACTGAAAGTCAAGTAATATACATATATACAATATACTATCCACGAGAGATCTAGGAATAATACTTCTTCAGGTACAACCCATTGCGAGGTTGTCCTAAGGGTATTCCATCATGGTCCACGAGCTCATAGGCCCCTTTCTCTAAAACTTTGGAAATAATGAAAGGACCATACCACATGGATTCGAACTTTACTTTCCCTAGTTTGTCATATCTATGATCATAAGTCAAAAAGAGGTCACCCTCGTTAAAGGCATGCGTTTCTTGTGTGCCTCATTATCCAAGGCAACATCTCTTCTAGTTTCGTCAAGGTTGTTCAAGTATAAAAATATCTCTTCCTTTGTGGAAGTGTCTGGGAGAAGTTCGACGACAAGTTTCAAGGATGGATTCTGACATTGAATTGGCAAGACAACTTCGAGTCCATAGACAAGATGGAAAGGTGTGAAACTAGTAGTTATTTTCACCAAAGTCCTGTAAGCCCAAAGTGCGGAGAAAAGGATGTGGTGCCAGTTGGATTTATGATCTCCAACCATCCGACGAAGCATCGTTTTCAAAACTTTGTTAATGGCCTCGACCTGACCATTAGCTTGTGGATAATAGGGTGTAGATTTTTCATGATGAAAACCTAGCTTGGCACTTAGTTCCTCCATAATTTGATTACGGAAATGTGATCCATGATCAGTAACTATGGACTGCGGGACTTTGAATCTAGCTATCACATGATTGAACATGAAGAGAGCGACAGTCTTATCATCCTCTGCATATGTAGGCATGGCCTCAACCCACTTTGTAAAATAGTCAATGGCTATGATGATGTAACCATGCCCCCCAGCTAAGGTAGGCTTACAATGCATATAATCAATCCCCCATTTGGAAAAAGGGCCAACGACAATGATGAGGTGTAGCAGAGTAGGATGAGTGTGCTTTTTCGGATAAAAATGTTGACAGGGTGGGCATTTATTAATAGCCTCATGACAATATTTAAAGACTAAAGGCGATAAATAGCCAGCGCGAAGGATTTTTTGGGCTGTAGCCATCCTAGATAAATTATCACCACATGCTCTAGAGTGGAAATCATTCAATACTTGTTCAGCTTCCTCCTGGGTAAGGCATCACCAGAGAATGGAATCGATACCACGTCTATACAAAGTGTCATTAGAGATGAGGTAGTATTTTACATGGTGATGGATACGACGGCGATGGTTACGGGATAGAGTTGGATGAAATCTTTGTCTTTGGAGATAAATGAGAAAATATCCATACCACGGTTCAATAGTGCTTATCAGGGACATGAATTCATTCGAAAATGAATCACTGGGCTCAGATTCCATCGAAGCACAGGGAAGATCACACATGAGCTCGACAAAGACCAAGGATTTATTTGATGTGGCTTTGGCAAATCCCAGATTAAAGTCTTATAGTATGAATATCCATTGGGAGTACTTGCCATGGAGCACCTGACGAGTTAGGATGTAATACATAGGGTTCTGGTCTGCCAATATGGTGGTTGTGTGGAGCAAAATGTAGTGACAAAATTTTTGAATGGAAATGACCATGGCCAATGCTAATTTCTCCATGTGTGAATATCAGGTTTCAGAATCCATAAGATTCTTACTAGCATAGTAGATAACGTGCTCCTAACCGTTGGGATTTTCTTGCACCAAAACCATAGCGATGGTAGTAGTGGAGGCAACATTATATAAGAGAAAATCCTTTGAATAATCTGGGGGGTGTATCACGGGTGAATGATTCAAAGCATATTTGAGATTATCAAATGCTCGTTGGGCTTGGTCATCCCAATAGAATGGAGTGTCCTTCTTAAGGAGATGCATATAACTGTGTGTTTTCTTTGCAAAATTGCACATGAAACGATGGAGAAAGTTTGCCTTCCCTTGCAAACTTTGGAGTTCTATAAGGTTGGTTGGGGCTGGTAGAGCTAAAATAACGGAAATTTTCAATGGATCTATCCAGATGCCATCCTTAGAAACCACAAAACCTAATAGGCATCCCATCTCAACGCAGAAAACACATTTATGAGGATTGAACCGTATGTTATAATGATGGCATCTTAGGAAAATGTCTCTAAGATGACTAGGGTGGTCCTCTTGTCACTATGAATGAGTAGGGAGGTCATTAAGGTACGGTTCAACAATATGTTTTATATCATGAAACACATAGGACATAGCACGCTAGAAAGTGGCTCCAGCATTTTTTAGGCCAAATGGTAACTTCCTATATGCAAAGGTTCCCCATGGGAAAATGAATGCCATATTGTGTTGATCGGTGGGTAAAATCTCAATCTGATTATAACTCAAAAAACCATCCATAAATGAGAAGATGACAGGGATGAGAAGATGACACTTTAATGGCGCCCTATTTTTTATTGACAGGGATGACGTTTGATACCCATTTCGTCAGGGGTATGGGATAAATAAATCCTGCTTTGAGAAGTTTCTCTATTTCAGCTTTGATAGTTGCAACTTTCCGTGGATGGACTTGCCTTAGTTTTTTCCTGACAGGTTTAGCAGTGGGATAGGTTTTTATTTCATGGGCCACAATGGATGGGTCTATCCCCAACATTTTTTCATAAGACCAGGCAAAAATATCGTGAAATTCTTTGAAAAGTGCTCTGTATGCTTTAGATTTTTCTGCCGAGCAGTTCTGCTCAACATGAACATGCTCAAGGGTACCAGGCTTGGTTGATATGTCAATTAGATTTATTTGAGTAATGTTGCATAGGTTTCCTTTAGAATCTATCTTGCAACATTATAGGAGTTTGAGGTGTGTTGACAATATCAGTGGAAAAAAGGGATGCAAAATCAAGGTCTACCGAACTGGTGTTGGGGAGGAATGAGGATCTATGATGATGATCCTCCTAGATAGGCTCATTCATACTCATGATATCCATAATGGACTCATCGGAAATAAAGGAGATAATACATAATAGGAAGAGAGGGTTCTAACCAGTAGGGTAGGTGATATGGGTTCGAAGCCACCAGATGAAGTTCATCAGTGTGGTCATCGAAAAGGGTTTGAATAACGTTGTACATTTCTTCATGTGGACTCAAAAATTTGCTTTCCCTTGGGATCATAATCAAATGACGAAATCATATTTATTGTCACTATGTCTATGTTAGGAGGAGTGGACGGAAAAATCCCCATAAGGGATGAATCCTTCACATGCCTACCCCAATCGATTGGTAAGGAGGAGGGGACTAACCTAACATATGGATGCTATTAGCCATAGAGGTAGGAACATCCGGTGTACAAAAATCAAGCTAGTCAGTGGTGACAATTATCCCTAGATGTGGAAATTGGACAGTTTAAAATACCGTCGAAGCGACAACAGTCATGGTGTAAAACCAATTTCTTCCTAGAAGGAGGTTGTAATCTAACGGGGTGTCTACTACTTCCACTTGAATAGAAACAAATTTTCCCCCAATCTCGACTGAAAGGGCTGGTATGAGACCATGGGGTTGGAAACCTCATACATCAAAGGCTTTCAGAGTCATAGTTGATGTTACAAGCTTGGGAGAGCCAATAGCTTTCCAACAAGACAAGGACAAAACCAAAGTTGAATCTCCTTCATCTAAGACAGTTCTAAAGACCTTCTTTTCGACTACTTTCGTTATGATTTGGAAAGAGAGTTTGTGAGGTATTCTAGACTTATATTTCTCGACATTGAAATGAATCAAATTAGTGTTGTCTGGGTCTAAAGCTCCTAACACATTTAACAAGTTTTTGCGTTGTGTAGGACAACTTTGGAGTACTTCCAAGGTAGACATTGCACATGGTTCCTTAGCGAGGTCACATTATAAAATTGAGTAGCTCGAGCATTAGGGTTAAAAACAACCTTCCTAAGAGTACCCTTCGGTGGACGTAAAACCATGTCGAGATTAGGCTTCTTGATGGTTAGGGGAACAATAGACAAGGACTCGGGAGAACCATTATAGGGAACTTTTCCTAAAGTGGAATTGTCTTCTTTCTTGTTTGTTGGTTTGTCGTAACTTTGACTTCGAGTTTGCAAACTAATAGTATCCGAGGACATCATGAAAATTTCCTCTGAAGAACTAGAGTTTCCAGGATTAGACATGTGGTCTATCAGTTCTTGTTGAGAGGGAAAAGGGTTCGTGAGAACTGCGGTTGCGGGATTAGTTTTCAAAAATTAGGTGATTTCATCTCGACGAGGACACTCTTTTGTGAAATGGTCACCTCCACATAGCAGACATGGATATTTTACTTTTTTCTCCCTTAATCGTTTTTGTTGGTGGTTGGTTTTGGATTGTCCTATTGGTTTCCATGTTTTTTGTTTTTAGTTTTACCTTTCTTTTAATTGTTGCCTAGCATTTGAATACTCTTAATGGAATTTACCTCAGCGAAAACCTTGGGAGTTGAAGGATTAGGGGTGGAAATATGGGGTTACTTGGTAGGTTTTGCTGCTAACGGGGATTGGATTGAACCAACAATCCCATCAATAGGGGTTTCTGCTGGTGGATTTGCAGGATCGGTGCTTGGGTGAGGACCATGAGGGATCAAGTCATACAAAGTTCCAGACTGGGAATAGACCAAGTCCAAATATTGGGCTCGACTAATGGATTTCTCTTCAGTAACGGCACCGCCCATAGCCACATCTCAGGAAATTGGAGGCAACAAATATTTAGTAAACCAATCAGCTAACAACTGATCTAGGATATGAGCCTTAATAAGTCTTCTCAGCCTTCTCCACTCATGGATATGATCGGATATGTGGGTGGAGGTGTTCTATCAAAGAGAAGTTAAGAGATCAATAAATGTTTCATAATGGATAGGAAGTTGAAAATTTGTAAGAAACACAGTTGCCAATGAGCCAAAATACACAAACGAATGTTGCAGAAGTTCAATGTACCATTTCACGGCTGTACCGGTCAAAGTTCCCTGAAAGAGTATGAATCAAACTAAATCACCCATAAGGGAGTTTGAAGAACACCACAAATGGAATGTCATGACATTGTTTTTTGGATCATTTCCCTGCTTCCCATTGAATTTTGGAATGTCCGATGGTAACTTTACTAGAATGGGAGGCCATGAGGGGTTATCTCGAATGGGATGATTAATCAACTTGGACAAATCAGGCAAGTCCAAATTTGCTAGGAAATGTAACTAACGATTAGGTTGCACATACTGGTAATATTGATATGGCATATAAGTACAAATAGGACCGTAAGTATACTGATAGACAGGTTGTTGTGATGAAGAAATAGTGGAAGATATACTCGCATTAGGTTGATTTCTGGGATCAGGACCATTAGGACTGCTGGGGCCTTCGAGAGGAGGACCACTAGGGCCGTTGGGACCACCAGGAGGAGGACCACCAGACCCTTCAGGACCCCTGGGAGGTAGACCTCCAGGGCCTCCGGAACCACTAAGAGGAGGGCCACCAAACCCTTCGGGACCATTAGGAGGGAAGCCACTAGGCCCCCCAAGACCACTAGGACCATTAGGACCATAAGGAGGAAATCCACCAGGCCCTCCAGGACCATTAGGCCCCCCAGGGGGAGGACCTCCATAAGGTGGTCCTCTGGCACCCCCCGCGGTATTTATAGGTATCCCCCCCATAGCTGGCATGTAGGACCAGTTAGGTTGCCCCCATGGCGTGAAAGTATTACTAGGATATTAAATTCCAACATAAGGCATTCCTGTAGGGTTAGGTTGATAATTAATGTTTCCTACAGGTACTTGATTTGTTGTGTAACCATACCCCCAAGAAGTTTGATTGGTTACAGGTTGTGCCCCCAAGGAATGACCTGAACTAGATGGGGGGGTTAACCACATTTGTGTGGGTAGTGTTGGGACGCAGAAATGTCCCTTGTTCATCCACTTTATCTTCCACTATTCCTCACATTTCATCGTCCCATTAACCTTTTATCATACCATTTCCATACATATATGTGGGTTTCACCTTATTATTTCCACTTTATTTATTTTTAGTATTATAAGTGAATTTATGATTAAATATTATAAAATTAACATGTTTTTCAGTAATATCTCAAAGTATGGATGAGATTTGTAATGTGTAGGAATATGTGAAGGATTAATTCAAAGAAAATACTTCACGTATATCTCCTCCACCATTTCAAGGAGATAGTTATGCAAAGAATATTCTAAGGAGAAGATCATGGAGATTTGGTTGAAAGACATGTGGAGAATTTGTGAGAGATATGTGGAGGATTTGAAGGGATCATATCTTGTAATAATAGGAAAGTAGTTGAGTGAGTAGTGGATCTCTCATTATGAGATGGTTATTTCCTGCATGTATAAAAGAGAGTGCTCTCTCTTCATTTCAATAATCTTAATCTTAAATCCTAGATTATTTTAGAATATCTTAGATCTTAGATTATCTTAGAGAATAGTAGATTGTAGAAGTTAGTCTTGACTTTGTAATATGGAGAAGGGAATTCTTAGATTTTGTTCATAATATTCGTTTTGATGCTTTCATGATTTGTCATTGATTTTTGTAATGTAAATTAAGATTGCTTGATTGTTAATGTGAGCTCACATGTGTTGTCTTGTTTCTCTTCATATGTTGTCTTTATTTTATGCAATTTACTTTCATTCGTGTGTTTCATCTTCGTGCATTAGATTAGCAATTGCATGTTTTAGCTTAAGGAAGATTAAGATTAGATTAGTCTTATTTTCACAGGGGATTTGATTAGCTTAATTTCACTTCAGTCCTGCATATACTTTGCATGTGCTTCGTAAGCCTACGAACCTCGGATTGATAAATTAAATGGCTGGGCAATTACTACAATGGAATTAAAACGACATTAATTTGGCCCAACATCTTGGCGCCGTTGTCGGGGAAGCACGATGGATTGGAGTTTATTTTGATTTTTCTGCAAGCGTACACTAGAGTGTGAGTTTCAATTTCTGCAAAGAGTGTTTCAATTTTGCAAGTGTGAATTTCAATTTCAGCAAGTGTGTTTTCTCGCAACTATGAAGAGTAATTGTTTTTCTTGTACAAAGTGTTTTTTTTTAATTTGTTTTAGCAAATGTGTTTATTTAAATTTTTCATTTAGATTTGGGTGCTATAAGAATCCCTTTTTCAAAATGATTTAACAATGAGTTTAAGCTTGGAACAACTCACTCAGATCCTTGCGAAAGTAGGGATCTCCTCTTCTTTCGAAAAGTAAATCCTGACAGCAGCTGAGAGCTTAATCACTCCTCTAGAAACAGATGAAGAATCCCGCACATCTAATGATGAACAATCATGCGAACAGGAGATCGAGGAGGACCATGAGGAGTTGCATTATGATCCGAGGAGTGAAAACTATGCCTACGAAAGCCCTATCGAACGATGGTTTCAAGCGAGTATGAGGTTAGAACAATTTAGTTTTTCTTTTTATTTAGTTAGATCACAGCCACAACAATTAAATTCATTCATCTTTGTATATTTCCATTGTTCATTCACATAATTGAAAGATAATATATTCCTATTACTGTTGCGTGTATGGCTACACTGGCTATTTGATTACACGTAACTGTTTTCTAGTTCCCAATTAGAATAGAGTAGGTAGGATTTTATTTTCAGTTTTTACTTTCACTTAGAATAAGTATGCTCTTCTCCGTGCTTCATGCAATCATGAGGATCAGAAAGTAGGATGTTTTCTAAAATTTTCAGGAATGAATAATTAATGTTTTGCAACATGCTTAACTGATTTCATCTTTATTTTGCAATTCATTATCTCCATTTGCTAAAAAAAATTTCAATTTGTAAAATAAAACTAGTCTGCAATTTAATTTTTAAGCTGAGCAAATGCTAAAATTATAATTCTAAAAAGCAGCTGAAACTCCAAGTTGAAACAACGCAAATCTATTGCATTTTTTTGGCATTTTGGATTGTTAAAATTCGTTAAAACATAGTCGGGACAGTCCTATTTTTGGGGACCATAAGGGCTTAGTTTTAAAATATGTTTCTATCCAAAGTATCCCTTTCAGTATAGTTTCCAATTCAATTTGAATTCTTCAATTTGGTTTTAAAACGAAAAATATATGGTCAAAATACTGACTGGGGGTGGAGTAGGTAGCTCAAGAACATAGTTGGGACAGTCACGTTTTGGAGACCTAATGAATGAATTCTAAAAACTTGTTTCTAATTCATACTCTCCTATCAATCTAGTTTACAACACAATTTTAATCATTCAATTTTGATATTGTACGAAGGAGATATGCCCAAAATACTAACTACCTATTGTAAATCTGCACTCTAAAAACTCCGCTTTCTGAGCTGTTCATTGGCATATTTGACCCATCAATTCTTCTTGTATTCAAAACCTGTTTCTATTGGAGATACCTAGATGAATATATTTTCATATCCAATTTGAATCACATCAATCCATATTTTAACGAAACGTTGTACTCAAAATAGTGACCGTTGGTCTATGCTGAAACTCACAGACAACATTAGGATGCAAGATGTTATTTAGATTATATGGCATACCATACCATAGAATTTTTAAAACATATTTCTATTGGAATTAACCTGTGAATCCAATTTCTTTTGGCTTTGGAATCATTCAAATCGGGCATGAAACAAAAAAGTTATTACCAAAACACTGTCAGGTAGTCTACGCTGGCTCAACATGCATCCTAGATAAGAACACCTTGACTCGTGTCTCTATTTTCGGGTATATGGAAATGAATTTTGAAAATAAAAGACATGGGTTTTGTGCATAACATCCTCCTTTACCTGACTCACGAGGAAATTGCCAAACAAATCCAAGATTTGCGATATACAGTTGGTTCTTTGGGAGGATATTTTCCATATTTACTGTTGCGGTCGGTTCCAAGCAGCTGAAATAGTAAACTCCATTACTGTGACAATAAAGGTTGAACATAGTTCTATGAAGGATGAACATAGTTTCATGAAGGTTGAACATAGTTTCGTGAAGGCTGAACATAGTTCTGTGAAGGCTGAACATAGTTTTGCGAAGGATGAACAAAGGATGAACAAAGGATGAACAAAGCTCAGAAAAAGGGCTGAACATAGAAAAGGCTAAACAAAGCTTAGAAAAAGGGTTGAGAAAAGAAAAGGCTAAACATAGTTTTGTGAAGGCTGAAAAAAGGATGAACAAGGCTCAGAAAAAGGGTTGAACAAAGAAAAGGCTGAACAAAGGCTGAACAAAGCACAGAAAAATGCTGAACAAAGCTTAGAAAAAGGGCTGAACAAAGAAAAGACTGAAAATAATGGACCCACTCGGTTCAATCTACTTGGGAGTTTGGTGCTCATCCCAAACTCGATTGTTCTATGTAAGGATGTGGGAATGGAATATGGATCTATTTAGTACGGTTTTCATGCCTAAAGAAAGAGTGAAATGAATTGGTATTCTCATTTCATGTCAGTCCGGTGCAATGCTAAGTTGTTTTAGTGGGATGTTCTTTCAAATAGTATTTTTCATATTAGAAGCCACGACCCAAACTACATGAAAGTTTCCTTTTGTAAACTACGCAAAAGAGAGTGCATTTGGGTGACAAATTTCTTTGGATTGCCACTGTATGGCATTGGACGATATATCTCCATATGCTAATCGATTTTAGTCATGGAAATATTTCGAATTCATCATTGCATAGTGCATAGAGGCACATGACTCATTTTTGCACCAGCATGACTTTGTGGAAATCGAGCATTTGATATAAGCCGTGAATGCAGGGATATGTTCAAGAATATTTGATTTTTCACAATGAACCAATTATAGTTATGTTTTCTCACTTGAGAGTTTCTTGTGATAGGAAAGGCTGAATGCACGACAATGAAAAATGAGAACCATGGGCTGGAGCAGTTTGATAATTATGGGGTAGGTATGCATATATTTTATATTAACATTGATTTATGATCTAACAGGAGTTGCAACTACTGTTGCAACCATTGTTGCAGCTGGCTATTGCAACCGGTTATTGCAGCTTTTGTTGTAGCTAGTTGTTGTAGTCGTCGTCGCAACTACCTGTTGCAACCGGTTGCTATAGCTGGTTGTTGCAGACACTGTCGCAGATGGATGTTGCAGCTCATCACAGCTGGCTGTTACAGCTATTATTTTTTTTTAAATTTTAAACGTTTTTAATGCTGAATGCCCATGAACGCAGATCGAATAAATTTAATTTTGAAGTGTTTTTGCCATTTTTATTTTGTGTGTTGTAAAAAAATAAAATAAAAAGAATAGAAAAATTATATATTCTAAAAATTATTTCTTTTTTTTTATATAAAAAGAAATCAATAAAATAAAAAATAAAAATACAAAAATTACAAAAGAAAATAAAAAAAAGTTAAATAAATAAAAACAATAAAAACAATCGAAAAATTGCAAATGGACCTCAACACTTCCTGAAAACATCTTTGGAATAATGATTTTTGTTTCTTTCATGCTATAATTGTTTTCTTCAGTCACTTTAAGCAGTGATCAATGACGAACCACGAGTGCAACGAAAACAAGTATAACACATTTCATTTCTTCCTGACATTTTCTTTGTAGCTTATGTACTTCTTTCCAAATGATATGTTTTCTTTTACGAACTTCTCAGTTTCATGCTAGGTTTCATGAGGACATGCAACCAGATCAGTTGGGGAGGGATAACTATATTCAATACATATTCACTAATAAGTTTTCATGCAGGATTTTGCACTAATTTTTTTTTCTAGGTTTCAGAGAGTCGCATTTTGCTGTTGAAGTGATTTTTCAAAGAAACACAAAACTTTTGAGAAACATGCTTTGATAGATATCCCGAAGGAGCTGTTACTCATGATGTCTTCTGATAAACATCATAACATTGGTTGTTACATAGAAACCATCTATAAACTCATTTGCGTCATGATTGTTTATCCATATTTCTCCTTTAGAGCACCCTCACCATCCATGTCTTGAAGTCCACTTTCCATCGCTTTATCTTTCATGACTTCACACATGCCTATCTTTCTAAATTGCATACATCCCTTTATATTTTTTAGTTCATCTTGCCCTCTTTTTCCTTTCCATTTTTCCTTCTGAATAAAACCAGCTCCCTTTCCATTACTACATAGCCTTGCCATATCCACTGCTTGACTGTGAGATCTTTTCACTAATAGTCCTACCAATCTTCATTAGAGGAAATTTGGGGTCTAAAATGGGCCTTATAAGAAAACGTGCCAAAATAAGTTTTTGTGAGTTGGAATTCAAGAACCAATAGAATTTCAATAAAATAAGTCAACCATAATGGTTGAATTGGCATATTTGTCATTAAAAAAAACTACTTTTTTTGTTCATATTTTTGACATATCTCATTGTGTTTTTACTCAAATTTCGATCGGGAGAGCTCGTTGGATGCGGAATTTGATTCCGCATCCAACGAGTCCCCACACTGCATACTTTTGATGGACCCCGCTACCCCAAAAACAAGAAATACCTGAAAAAACGTGATGATGATGTCATCATCACGTTTTTTTAGGTATTTCTTGTTTTTGGGGTAGCGGGGTCCGTAAAAAGTATGAAGTGTGGGGACTCGTTGGATGCGGAATCAAATTCCGCATCCAACGAGCTCTCCCGATCAAAATTTGAGTAAAAACATAGGGATATATGTTGAAAATACGAACACAAAAAGTAGTTTTTTTCTTTCTTCCTCCAAAATTAATCAATATTATTTTATTATTTTAACTATTATTTTATTATTTTCCTTAGGAGGCCCATTTTAGACCCCAAAATTCCTCTAATGTTTATACCAACCCGTGTTGATTGATGTGGGATTCCTTAAGGCCCACCTTTCAACAAGTCTTGCCCCATCGACCTCAGCACCTTATCTGGGATATAGACTAGATTTCATTTTGAGTACCTAGAGGCTTGCATGCCTTAATGGAAAGTTCTCTTGCTGACAATCATGGGAATTCATCAATGTTCCTTGATCATCAAATCTTGCAAGTGGCTCGACATCAACACATCTATTCTCACTTTGCAAGATGTACTTGGGTACCTTGGCACTCATTGACATCACTAGTGGGTTTCCTGGCATTGGTTAATGCCATTCATCAATGGCCAGTAATCCAATGTTTTTTCTTCATGTTCGAACTCGACACATACATTCACATGATTAGAACTGTACCACTGGGTTTTGTAGCGGGTGAAGACTATACATTCTTTCTCATGGCTCCATCAGTAGTTGCAGAAACATGACTTCAGATCTATGAGTGTACCACACTTCCACTTTCTTCCTTCCACATTTTCCATTATTTAGCAGCAATAGTTCAGATTCTTCCACTTCACATTACATCAATTCCAGCAGTCATAGCTGCAACATCATTTACAGTTGCTTTTTTATCCGACATCCATGACATATTTTCCATTATTTATCAGTAGCAGTTTAGATTCCTCCACTTCAGATTATAGCAGTTCCAACAGTTACAGCTGCAGCATCATTTACAGTTACATTTTTATCCTGCAGCTGTGACATATTTTCCATGATTCAGCAGTAGCAGTTCCGATTCCTTCATTGCCCATGATCCAGCACTTACAAATGCAGTAGCAGTGACACATTCCATGATCCAACTGCATCAGCTACATTCCTGTTGCATCGTTCATCTACTTTTTGGGTAAGTGGGGGTATGTTTTTTTCTAAACTTTAATCATGCAATTCTTTACATGCTAGAAATGAAGAATTTGGAAAATTCCCTCACCATGCTCCATTTCTTTCACAGCCCATGCTATGTTGCATGAGGACATGCAACCACATCAGTTGGGTAGGGGGAACTATATTCAATACATACTCACTACTATCATTCCATTCTTTTCACTACCATCACCCATTTTTCATCTCATTTACCATTCACGAGCATTTCTTTTCCAACAAATCCTCTATTGCACTTTGCTTCATACACATTGATATACATATTGGCATGATTCATAAAGATAAAGAAAAGACTTTCTTATGCACGATGATGCTTTCTATGCACATTAATAGCTTATCATTTTCAGTGAGTGTATGGTTAAATTATTATGCATCTAGAAAACAGATGACGAAATGAATGTTGTTAACACAAGAACCAACATTCTTTACATTCATAGTTGTCACACAAGAACCAACCATAAGGAAAATGTCAGCTGTTACTCATGCATTTCACATTATGAAATGAATGTTGTTAACAAAAGAACCAACATTCTTTATATTCATGGTTGTCACACAAGAGCCAATCATAAGGAAATGCCAATTGTTACTTATATATTTCACACTGTTATACCAAAATCCTATCACCATCATGTGATAAGACATTTGACATACCTACTTGCCCTGAATCCCAGCTTCTGGAGTGGAAAATAAATGGTTTTTTATCAATTTTTCATACAAATTCCCAGCACCACGCATGCTCCTTTATCCAGGAGTGGTACCCTTGCTCGCATCGCCTTTCATCGGTTGTCCATAAGCGGTGCCACCGCCCATTTCCCTTGGTCCATAGGCGGTTACTACCAGAGCCTCTCTGTCATAGAAGGAGAAGTGCAGTACCCTGGGTAAAAAGGAAAAAGGATAAGTTTCTCGAGGCTTCTAGATGATAAGCCTCATGTACTGCCTTATCCCTACTACTGTGGATTGGTTGAGCTCAAGATCCCTCATCCTAGGATCTTAGAGGCCACTTCACCCACTAATTTCTCAACCATCTCTATCCATTAAAGCCGTATAAATATGATCTCATAGCCATGGTTGAGGGGAGAACATTGAAGGTATGGTTATGCTGTTGGATTGATTCTTGGCCCAAGATCATTTGGAGAGAGCATAGAGAGCTAGAGTTGGAGCTTTTGGGGATGAAGAGCTAGTTTCATGGAGATGCATGTCAACACTAAGGCTTGGTTGTAAAATTCTTCATATTTCTAATGCAAGTTGATTTCTGGCCCACATATGATGTTGTTGTTGTGATTTCGCATATATATGTTGCTATATTCCTTAGTCACTAGCATAGATTAGTAGATCATATTCTGGTTGCTTTGATTTGTTTAGTGTTGAGCTTGATTGCAGGTACACAGGTGAACTATCAAAGCCTTGTATTCCAAATATCTACAACATCTAGGGAGAGTATTCAACCTCTGTCCTCTATTTGTTCTGGATCTAAACCATTCAGACCAGTGAAACACCTTTTTATTCGCAAGAGGTGAAATATTCCAGCTAACAAATCTAGCGACTCTGCTGGGGAGTAAAGTATTCAGTTGTTTTGATCTTCTTCAGTTTGCAACTCTTGTCCGAATTTAGGATCCATTTTCTTCAACTCTTTTAATTCATATCTACCTTTTGATTTGTATTATTTGGGTTTGAAATTTCTAGATCTGTTCAGATCTGAGTCATTTCTGTCTTTTATGCTCTGTTACCACATTCAATTCGACAGTATTTGCCTTGTTCTAGTCTTTTCTGATATGATCCATCAATCTATTTTTTGTTTTGGCCATCTACAGGGAACCACATTTGTATGAGGAGTGGTGCCACCGCGTGAACATAGTGAGCAGTAAGCGGTGCCACCTCCTATATTTGGTTTGCAAGGAGCGGTGCTGCTTTGGAAACGCTCTTATAACACCTACGAAGTGCGGTGCCAGGTAGGCATTAGTCCAAAACTATTTTTACTCATTTTTCTTTGTAAAAATTTGGAATTTTGATTGCTTTCAATTTTGTTATCAGGCTTGTGTTATTGAATCTGATGTGTCTAGCTTGCTGCTTTGATGGTTTAAGATTGATTTGAGTGGAATTTCAAAAATTTATTTAGTCTTTTTGATTGTTCATCCGCTTCTTGCTTGTTGGTTGTGCTTAAAGAAGGATTTCTTGTTTTCTGAAAGTTAGGGTGCTCATTGAACTCTCTTTTTGTCACATATACTGAAATAAGAACACTAGATTAGCTTCTAGATTTCATTTCTTGCTTGCATAGTAAACTTCTTTTTCTTTCCTTCAAAAAGAAAAGTTTTTTCTTGAGATTAGGACATCATATTTGAGCGTTGGATTTGGGTTTTCTGATTGGATTTACAAACTTTCAAGACCTTTATGATCTTTCATCTCTCATGCATATAAGACTATCTCGATCAAAATAAAAAAATGGTAGTTTTAAGTTAGATTTGCTTATGTTTTTGAGAAATTTGAAAAGTTAGAGTGCATTGGCATAAAGGTGTGCTTGGTGTTGTTCTTTTAGGAAAAGAGATTCTCACCCTTCTCATTTTATTTCGAAAAGAATATTTTTGGTTTGTAAAAGTGTTTTCTCATCTTTGATTTGATGTTCATGACCGTTGATTGGAATGATTTTTGGTTTTGAAACAAAAAGAAAAACACTCTCTTCCCTCCTGTAAGTAGGCATACTGAACGATAAAGTGAACATTTGCACAAGCATATTGTATGGTTTTAATTTTTTTTCAAAACATCATGCATTCACCTAACTGTACAAGTTAAAATTAACAGTAGTTATAGGTTAAAATTTACGTAGTAGATTCAGTGATAGGTTAGAGACGTGTTCAGGCATCGTAAAACGTAGGAGCTATTGTTATTTGTCAGCATTATATTTTGGGACTCGCGCAGTTCTTCCACGTACCATCGGTATATCGAATGGCCTTTCACGTACCCTTGAGGTATATAGAAAGGTACTTCACATACTTGATTGTATATCGGAAGGAACCTTGTGTACGATTATGCATTAGATAGCATTACTACCGATTCGAGCTCCCACGTACCTTGAGTATATCGACAGATCCCACTAGGGTACCTTATCTATTTGAGAAAATCCCTTTGGCCATCTTGTTTGGAGCCATACACTGAAAGCAACATTCGGGGAGATTACTGCACATGTACCCTCGAGGTATATCGCGAGTGGCACCTTCTTGACAATCCTAGTGAGAGACCTGACTTTTGAACTCCTCCTGTCATTTTAAGTCTGCTTGTTTTGACCTATAGTTTGAGTAGGGAAGTCTTTTGGTGTGTTTTTCTAGATTTTCAGACCTTAGGTTAGATAGGAACTATACAAACTGACTGAGTTAAGACAGTCCAGAAGAGTACGGGGCTTGCCACCTGATTTTATTCCTATTTTAGGAGAAAATCCGATGGAAGCTATCGACCAAGGAGCTACTACCACCTCCCAAGTGGGAGATAATGTGGTGGTGGAAAGTGGAGTACCATATTATTCACACTTGCCTTCCTTGGTCCAACAGCCTTCTCGAAAAGATTCATCGTTCCATTCTCCTATGGAAGGACATGTCAATGATGTTGCTTGCCCGAATTTTGGTCCCTATGCTGCATTTTGGGAAACCCCTGTAGGTCAAGCCATTTCTTCATTTGGAACCCGTGCAATCGATTCTAACATGGAAGAAGAACACAGGAAATACCGTGTTTCTATTCTTTGTGCACATGAGATTGATAAGCAGATATATAACATCTTAGGTCCAACACTACCAGGATCCACATTTGTTCCTAGGGGATATCGTTCACTTGCCAAATCTATGAGACCCATTGAACTGATTATAGATCGTCCGTTGACACCCCGCAACCCAGTTCAAATTTCCACCCCTCTCACCTCTTATGTTATGTCTGTTCCAAACCCTCCCAGGTATTTTGCATCTAGGGCCCAACCTTCAATTCCTGTTTCGTCAGTACCTTTGAATGCCGAAGGGAAACCCCTGACACGACAAACATTATCTGATACCAGAGTTGTACCTAGTTAAGGGTAGAACTCTAACATAGAAAAATATACAGTTTTTGTCCCTCCCACCCACACTAATGTGGTAAATCCCCCATCTAGTTTAGGTCATCCCTTGGGGGCACAACCTATTACCATTAAGTCTTCTAGTGGTTATGGTTATCAAATACCTGTAGGTAATCATCCATCTAATCCTACTGGAATGGCTTATATTGGAATTCCATACCCTAGTAATAATTTTACGCCATGGGGGAAACCCAAATGGTCTTACATTCCAACCATGGGAGGGATACCTATACATACCGCGGGAGGTGAGGGAGGACCACCTTATGGAGGTCTTCCCCCTAGGGGACCTCATGGTCCCAGAGGATCTAGAAACTTTCCTCCTCATGGTCCTAAAGGTCTGAGTGGTCTTGGGGGACCTGGTGGCTTTCCTCCTTATGGATCTAGAGGGTCTGGTGGCCCTCCACATAGTGGTTCCGGTGGCTCTGGAGGTTTACCACCTCCTAGAGGCTCCAGAGGGTTTGGTGGTCTACCTCCTGGTGGTCTTGGTGGTCCTGGTAGTCTCGGTGGTCCTGGTGGTCCCGGTGGCTCTGGCGATCCTCCTCCTGGAGGCCCTGGTGGTCCTCGTGGTCCTAATTCTAGAAATCAACCCCCCATGGGTGGATCCTCCGGTGGTTCTTCCTCACAACAACCTGTTTATCAGTTTACTTATGGCCCTACTGGTAATTATATGCCATATAAATATTACCAGTATGTGCAACCAAATAGACAGTTACCTTTCCTAGCAACTTTGCACTTGCCTGATTTGTCCAAGTTGATTAATGATCCCATCGGACACAATCCCTCATGGCCTCCCATTCCGGTAAAGTTACCATCGGATATTCCAAAATTCGATGGGAAGCAGGGTGAATATCCGCAAAACCATGTTATGACTTTTCATTTGTGGTGTTCCTTGAACTCCCTCATGGATGATTCCATTCGGTTATGACTCTTTCAGCGAACTTTGACCAATACAGCCGCGAAGTGGTACATTGAACTCCCACAACATTCGTTTGTGGATTTTGGCTCGTTGGCAACTATATTTATTATGCAATTTCAGCTCCCTATATGTTATGAAATGGGCACTAAAATTTTAAATTCTCTGCGATAGAACACTTCCACCCACATTTCTGATCATATTCATGAGTGGTGAAGGCGGAGAAGGCTTATTAAGGCCCCTATTCCAGATTAGTTGTTAGCTGATTGGTTCACTAAGTCCTTGTTGTCTCCTATTTCCAGAGATGTGGCCATGGGTGGTTCCATTACCAAAGAGCAGGCTATTTGTCAGGCTCAGTACCTAGACTTGCTCTATTCCCAGTCCGGGACTCTTTATGACTTGATTCCTCAAGCTCCTCGCCCCAACATTGACCCTGCCAAGCCACCAATAGAAGTACTTGTTGATGGGATTGTTGGTTCAATATAGTCCCCATCCACAGTGAAACCTGCCAAGCAAACTCAAACCACTACTCCTTCGACTCCCAAGGTTTCTACCGAGGTCAATTCTATTCAAAGTACTCAAACCTCGGGTAATAAAAAGAAAGGTAAAAATCGAAATAAAAAACCTGGAAACCAACAGGAGACCCCACGATCAATCAATAATGACAACGACAAAGGGAAAAGGAAGGCTAAATATCCTTGTCTGTTATGCAGTGGTGACCATTTTTCAAAGGAGTGTCCCCGTCGAGACGAAATCTCCCAGTTTCTGAAGTCTAGTCCTACACCTGCAGTACTTACAGATCCCTTTCCCTCTCAACAACAATTGGTAGACCACATGTCTAACCAGGGTAACTCTAGTTCATCGGAGGAAATTCATATGATGTCCTCAGATGCCATCCATCTGCAAACTTGAATTTAGAATTATGATAAACCCGTAGATAAGAAAGAAGATCAATCTTCTTTAGGGAAATTTCCCTCTACTAGTTCTCCGGAATCCTCGTCTACTGTTCCCTTGTCTATCAAGAAGCCTACTCTTGACATGATTTTGCGCCCACGAAAGAGTACTCTTCAGAAGGATGTCTTTAATCCCAATTCCCAAGCTGCTCAATTCTATAATGTAGTTGAAGATCTCGCTCAGGCACCTTGTGCGATGTCTACCCTAGAAGTACTCCAAAGTTTCCCCACACAGTGCAAGAACTTGTTGATAGATTTAGGAGCTGTAGACACAGATAACACTAACTTGATTCACTTCAATGTTGAGAACTATAAACCTAGATTACCACATAAAATTGCTTTTCAGATCATTATGAAAGTAGTGGGAAAGAAAGTCTTTTGAATGATACTAGATGAAGGAGCTTCGACCTCGGTGTTATCTCTGACTTGTTGGAAAGCTCTTGGCTCTCCCGAGCTTGTTACATCACCGATGACCCTTAAATCCTTTGATGGATGAGGTTTTCAACCCCATGGTCTCATATCATCCCTTGCAGTCGAGCTGAGGGGAAAAACCATTTCCATCCAAGTAGAAGTGGTGGATGCCCCTTTAGATTATAACCTCCTTTTAAGAAGGAATTGGTTCTATGCCATGACTGCTGTTGCTTCAACAATATTTTGAATGGTCCAATTCCCGCATCTTGGGAGAATTGTTACCATTGACTAGCTTGATTTCTATATGTCGGATGTTTCTACTTCCACGGATAATAACATCCCCATGTTAGGTCAGTCCCCTCCTCCTTACCAGTCGATTGGGGTAGGTATGCTGAAGGATTCATCCCTTATGGGGATATTTTCATCTACTCTTCCTAGCACGGGTACCACAACAATACATATGATCACCTCATTTGATTTCGAGCCCACGGGCCAAAATGTTGTTGAATCCACCTTGTTGAGCCCGCACGAAGTTATGTATGACACCATTCAAACGTGTTCCGATGATCACACTGATGACCTTCATTTAGTGACTTCGGATCCTTACCATTTACCATATTGGTTAGAACCTTCTCTTTCGATTCTAGATTATCTCTTCGAGACTTTTCCTTCCAACGAGTTCATTATAGAGATCATGAATACAGATGAGCCCATTTGGGAGGATCACCATCATAGATCCATGTTCCTCCCCAATACCAGTTCAGGCAGCCATGATTTTGCATCCTTGTTTCCTACTGATATTTTCAATGTTCCACAAAGTCCTATATTGTTGCAAGACACATATTCTGAAGGAAACCTTTGCAACATTACTCAGATGAACCTAATTGACATATCAGCAAAGCCTGATGTTATTGAGCACGTTCATGTTGGGAAGAACTGCTCCACAGATGAATCTGAAGCATATAAGGCACTTTTTAAGGAATTTCATGATATTTTTGCCTGGTCCTATGAAGAGATGTCGGGGGATGACCCTTCCATTGTGGTCCATGAGATTAAGACTTATCCCACGGCTAAACCTGTCAGGAAAAAAATTAGGCAATTCCATCAAGGCTGCAGCTATTAATAAAAATCAGGGCACCATTAGAGTCTGCATCGACTTTAGGGATTTAAATAAAGCTTGTCCCAAGGACAACTTTCCTACCCCACATATCGATCAGATTATCGAAAACTGTGCTGGAAGTGTCACCTTTTCATTCATGGATGGCTTCTCTGGCTACAATCAAATTGAGATATTTCCCTATTATTAGCATAAGATGGCATTCATTTGCCCATGGGCAACCTTTTCATATAAGAAGTTACCTTTTAGCTTGAAAAATGCCAGATCCATGTTCTAGCATGCGATGTCCTATGCATTTCACGAGATTAAACATATTGTCGAACTGTACCTTGATGACCTCCCTGCTCATTCACAGTGAGGGGAGGATGATCCTGGTCATCTTAGAGACATATTCCTGAGATGCCGTCATTATAATATACGGCTCAATCTGCATAAAGGTGTTTTTTGCGTTGAGACGAGACGTCTGCTTGGCTTTGTGGTATCCAAAGATGGCATCTAGATTGATCCTTTGAATATTGCTGCTATCATTAATCTACCAGCCCCAACCAACATCCTTGAACCCCAAAGTTTGTAGGGGAAGGAAAACTTTCTCCGTTGTTTCGTGTGTAATTTCGTTGAGAAAACACACGGTTATATGCGTCTCCTCAAGAAGAACACTCCATTCTTCTGGGATGACGAAGCCCAACGCGCCTTTGATAATATTAAGCACGCTCTAACTCATTCACCCATGATACACCCCCCAGATTATTCAAAGGACTTTCTCTTGTATATTGCTGCCTCTGCTACTACCATTGCCATGGTTTTAGTGTAGGACAATTTCCACGGTCAGGAGCATGTGATTTATTACGCTAGTAAGAATATTATTGATTTTGAAACCTGTTATTCACATGTGGAGAAGCTAGCTTTGGCCACGGTCATTGCTATGCAAAAATTTTGTCACTACATTCTGCTTCGCACTACCACCATATTGGCAGACCAAAACCCGATGTACTACATTCTGGCTTGTCAGGTACTCAAGGGCACATACTCCCATTGGATCGTCATCCTTCAGGAGTTAGATCTCGAGTTTGCCAAGGCTACATCAAAGAAATCCTTGGTTTTTGCTGAGCTTATGTGTGACCTTCCCTGTGCTACCATAGAATCTGAGCTCAGTGATTCATTTCCCGATGAATTCCTGTTCCTAATTAGCACTACTAATCCTTGGTATGGAGATTTGCTGATTTATCTCCAGACCCAGCATTTTTAGCTGCATCTATCTTGCGATGATCGTCACCGCATCTGTCACCACGTGAAGTACTATCTTATCTTAAATGATACCTTGTATAGACGTGGGATTGATTCCATTTTCTGGCGATGCCTCACTCATGAGGAGGATGAACATGTGCTGAATGATTGCCACTTTGGAGCATGTGGCGGTCATTTATCTGGGATGTCTACAGCCCAGAAAATACTTGGTCCTGGCCATTTCTGGCCTTCTGTCTTCAAATATTGTCATGAGGCTGTTAAGAAATGCCCACCTTGCCAACATTTTTATCCCAAACAACGCACCCATCCTGCTACGCTTCACCCCATAATTACCATTGGCCCTTTTTCCAAATGGGGGATTGACTTAATGCATTGTAAGCCTACCTCAGCTGGGATGCATGGTTACATCATTGTAGCCATGGATTATTTCACAAAATGGGCTAAGGCCATGCCTACATATGCAGAAGATGGTAAGACTACCGCTCTCTTCTTGTTCAATCATATCATAGCTAGATTTGGAGTTCTGCAGTCCATCGTCACTGATCACGGATCTCATTTTCGTAGTCAAATGATGGAGGAATTGAGTGCCAAGCTAGGTTTTCGCCATGAAAACTCTACGCCGTATTATTCGCAAGCTAATGGTCAGGTAGAGGCCATTAACAAGGTTTTGAAAACTATGCTTCATTAGATGGTTGGAGATCATAGATTCAATTGGCATCTCGTTCTTTTTTCTGCTCTTTAGGATTATCGGACTTCCATGAAAATAGCTACTGGTTTCACGCCATTCAAGCTTGTCTATGGACTTGAAGCTATCTTGCCGATCCAATGTTAGATTCCATATTTACAACTTACTGTCGAACTTCTCCTAGACACTCCCATAGAGGAAGCGATATTTTTGTACTTAAATAACCTTGATGAGACTCGTAGAGATGCTGCCTTGGATAATGAGGCACATAAGAAACGTGTCAAGGCACAGTACAATAAATCCGTCTAGCCTCATGTTTTCAACGAGGGTGACCTAGTTTTGACTTATGACCAGAGATATGACAAGCCAGGGAAGGGTAAGTTCGAGTCCATGTGGTATGGACCTTTCGTTATTTCCAAGGTGTTAGAGAAAGGAGCATATGAGTTAGTTGATTATGATGGAATCTCTTTGGGGCAACCTCGCTATAAGTTGTACCTGAAAAGGTACTATGCCTAGGTTTTCTTGGATGGTATCTTGTATATATGTATATTGATTGACTTTTAGTGTGCTTTCAGTATTTTCAAGATGGTTTTGAGTTTTAGTGTCTGCATCTGTTTATACCATGTTTTGGTCATGTAGATGGCTTTCTACGGCTTCGCTGATGGTGCTTGCCGCCACACCTTGAATCTAGCCTCGGCTGCTTGGGTTCTCTATTCCGCAGCTGAAGATTTGGTCAGTTCAGGAGCAATTTGCTTAGGTCCCGCTACTAATAACATCGCCAAATATAAATCAATCATCGCTCTTCTGACTGAGGTTGCCTCCGAGGATGTCCGTGATCTAGTAGTTTTGATGGACTCTTAGCTTGTGTTTTGTCATTTAAACCATGTCTGCACCATTAGGAACTTGATGCTCCTCTGCCTCTTTCGGAGGGTACATTTGTTAGAAAGATCATTTGGAACCATTACCTATAGGCATATCCATAGGGAACATAATGTAGTTGCTGATTCATTGGCTAATTACATCTTAGATTGGAATATTTCCCATTCATGATGTTAAATCAAACATGATATATTGTAAATAAGCATTTAAAGACACATAGAACTCATAGAAAATGCATTTATCCATTTGAAACATATAAACACCATGTAAAAGTCTGTATATATATATATATATACGAATTTTTTTTACAAAAATAGGTCCCAAAACCTCATCTGAAGCATGTAGGCTTTCAGGAAAAATCATCATACAAAAAATCCTGAAGCTATCAGCTTTTAGTATACATGTCTCATCCATTAATGGTGCTTGTGATAGCACATCACTGCTTGAGCCACCCTACGTAGTAGCCTGCTGAATCGGCCTGGTACTCCCACCGTAGATCTCCGATATCTAGTTCAGAGGTCATCTATATTAGCATCTGGGATGACCAAAGTCAAAATCTCTAGGTCCTCCTCCAGATCCCCGGTGATATCATCACCCTGTGGCATGAAGCAAGCTTCGACTCGCCTGTCTAATGGAGATGCTCCTCCAAGCCTCGCTACTCCAACATCTGTATGAAGAAAAACAGGTCTTGTTACTTATCATAAAAAATATAAAACATAAAAAACATAAAAACATTTTCCATTGTTAGGGTTTCTTGCTTCTTACCAATGTCACCCCACTACCCTCCAAGTGGGAGTGGTAGGTCAGGATCACCTATAAAATCTGTGCCTACAGAGGCATAGTCCTTGAACATGAGCATCTGATCCCGCAACCATTTGAAGAATGGATCACCAAACTTCACTCTGCCCCTACTTGCTCCTGTGCGAGCCATGACCTGGACCCACCTCAGCATATGGGTTCCCATGCCCTCAGACTCCAGAAATTCACCTGCGGCCTCATCTATGGGACCCGCTCAAAGAAGAAGCAAGCTAAGATGGAACCAAAGCTGATTTGCTTCAGCTCTCCTTGTCGACATTTAGTCAGCTGATCCTTGAATATTGGAAGCAATGCTTCCACCTAGTTGAACACCGTAGGTGCCATGGCCTCTAGGGTGTACAACATATGTGCCCTGGAAGCCTGATGCACACCTTGGATCCCTGTCACGCTCTGCATGGTGAAAAGGACAATCCATAGAGCCTTGTCTATCACTGCCCTGATGGGGATTTTGTTCCCCGATGTACCTGTACCTGGTACACAGTGCCGATCTATGAGATATCTGGTGGTAATTTCCCCACAACGGGAACCTGTCAGTGAGATGGGGGCACCCTTTCTCGATAAGCCAGTCAGGAAGTAGATATCCTCTACCTCCACTGTAATTATGTGTGCCCCCACCTCGAAATACTACTGTTTTGGATTCCACATTCTCAGTAAACCAATGATCTCTCATGGGACACCATGCTTGGTGTCTGGAAGAAATTTAAGAGCCCATAGTTCTGAAGTGCGGAAATACAAACCACATTCCTTTCAGCAGTAACATCCTCGTCATCATGTGTTCTTTCCTTCCATATCACCATATTTTGGACACCTAGACATGCCAAAAACAACAATGGTATGCATTAATATAATCTTTGAGTCATTGCAAATCAAAAGATTGAATAAATTTTTCCCATATCATTTGTTTAACTTCTCCACGACCGGCACCGCCTGTGCCTTGTTGGAGACAGGAAGTGGCACCGCTTGTCCATCGTATTCTTGGCACGATTCTCAAGTGGTATCGCATATCCCGTAAGGGGTAGCCACGATGCCCGCATATTGGATTTTAGGGCTTTCCAAGTAGGTCCAAAACCCCACCAAATCCCAAAATAGAAGCTATGAAATGAAAGATAAGGGTCTTAGCTATTACCTACAACTGGCGAGGCTGAAAACGAACGGTGGGAACTCTTGGTATCAGCTGTGGAAGATCTGGCTAGAAAATGCTCCAAGTGCTCTCTGCTAGAGGTAAATAGTGAAATGTTTTGATTTTTTACTATTTACTTTCCTTATATAGACATTTTTTGGGTCTGACTTAGTATATTTTTTATATTACATCATGTTTTGGTCAAAATCTATTGGTCATAATTCCTTAATGTTGATTTTGAATGCATTTAACACTTATTCATGAGTTGTCTGGATATTGACTTTAGTAAGAAGATTTGGAAAGTTTGTTTATGGATTTTTCGTACTTTCACAAAATGGAAAAGGTCATCGAGCATTTATTACGAAACTTTGTCATGCTCGTAAAAATCTAGTATACAAGTTTCGAGTCAATTCAAGTTTCTTTCCAGGCTCGTAAAATACGACATTATGTAAAGAAGCGTCTTGGAGTTCTCTTTTCACCTATTTTTAAGGCTTCTTAAACATGAAAAAGTCGTCGAGTCTGTTTCCAATTCTTTCCAGGATCGTAAAACATTACGTTGCGTAAAGGAACCTCATGGAGTTCTCTTTAAACCCTTTTCAAGCTCCCTAAATACAAAAATATTATCGAGAGATCTTGTCTTCTTCACGCTCATTAAAGTATTTGAAGAGTCATCCGTCCAACGGTAGGTTATCTGTTTCTTAGTTCGGATAGGACTATTTATGAGAAAGGAACACTCCAACCAATCATGACTGGAAGAGTTCTCCAAGGTATGATTTTATACTTTTTCGTGCCTTAGAGACTAAATCATATGAAAAAGGACCCCCATGGAGTTTTCTTCTATGTTCGTTTAGACTCTCTAAACATGAATGATACTGAGTTTTCTTTTAGTGGACTTATTAAATTAAACATTGAGAGACCCGTTTTGGGAACTAACCCCTCCTGTTTCGGGTTTGTAAAACATATGAGACTGGACTTGTCTTCTGACAAGTTATATCGAGTGTTTGTTACCCTCTTTGAACTCGTAAAACCGAAACGAGGCACTCATCGATCATGATGGGGAAAATGGGAAGGGAATCGTTTTGCAAATAATGGCAGTTGTTTGTCATTACCTTTGAACATGGCACTGGTCTGCACAATCATGTTAGTCAATTGGGTATTCAGCTGATCTCCGTGACGATCCACTTTCATGAGTCATGTCAATCCTTTGAGTCTTTCAAAATAATGCATTGTCCATTGTCGCATTGTGTATCTGTCCTATCTAGTCATGCTGCCAAGTCACTTTGTTGTGTTGCCCGATGTTCAAAAGGGATCTGAAGAATTTTTACCTCTGCAGTCTACACAGTCTTTGTGTCAGTATCTTTGAGTCAGTCATATGGTTACTACATTCACATCATTCCAAAACTATGTTCTGAGTTTTGTGTTGTTGATGTGGGACTCATCATGGCCCTCCTTCGACGAGACTATTCCCGTTGACATCATCTCATCATCCTAGAAATAGTCTTATAAACAATATTTAGTACCTTGATATTTGTATGCCTTAATGATATATTCTCTCGCTCTTGACATAGGTTCACATCATTGACCTTTAATCGATAGAATCGAGTGGGTGTTCGACATTAGGACATCTATTCACATTTAGTAGATTGTACTAGGGTACCTTGGGAATAATTGACATTAATGGTGATCTCCCTCACACTTGTTAATGGTTCACATCATTGGCCGGTAATCAAGTGGTTTCTACCATGTTCGACTTCAGATCATTGTAATCACATGGATAGAATCATACTTTGTGGAAGACGAGACGAAGACCCTAGGTATTTGTTTAAAGCGCTCATTGCTTTTTCCCTAGGCTGTGATGGATTTTTGTATATCTAGCATGGATCCACATTTGTATGGTTGTGACCATGCTTAAATTTGCGTTTGTATGACATAGATCTATGTTTTATGTCTAGTATCTATGTCCAAGTTTGAGTCCTCTATCACATGGATCTACGCTGTATTCTAGTAGCCATGCTTGTTTATTCCACTCATGGATCTGACTTGTAATGATCTGCAGCTATGAGTTTGGTTATTTGTGTCTATGAGTCAACATACTGATATACTACAGATGCCTACTTGACTGCATACTCCGATCGAGATGACATTTTCATCTCCTGGCGACGACTTGTTCTCAAAGCTCTCGTTTATTGTATCACTCTAAGACTCATGCTTTGGGGGGCATCACTCTAAGACTCATGCTTTGGGGGGCATCATGTGATAAGACATTTGACATACCTACTTTCCCTGAATCCCAGCTTCTGGAGTGGAAACTAAATGGTTTTTTATCAATCTGTCATACAAATTCCCAGCACCGTGCATGCCCCTTTATCCAAGAGCAGTACCCCTACTTGCATCGCCTTTCATTGGTTGTCCATAAGCGGTGCCAGCACCCATTGCACTTGGTCCATAGGCGGTTATTACCAGAACTACTCTGTCATAGAAGGAGAAGCGCGGTACCGTGGGTAAAAAGGGAAAAAGTAAAGTTTCTCGAGGCTTCTAGATGACAAGGCTTGTGTACTACCTTATCCCTACTGCTGTGGGTTGGTTGAGCTCAAGATCCCTCATCCTAGGATCTTAGAGGCCACCTCACCCACTAATTTCTCAACCATCTCTATCCATTACAGCCCTATAAATATGAGCTCATAGCCATGGTTGAGGGGAGAACATTGAAGGTATGGTTATGCTGTTGGATTGATTCTTGGCCCAAGATCATTTGGAGAGAGCATAAAGAGATATATTCGGAGCTTTTCGGGATGAAGAGATGGTTTCATGGAGATGCATGTCAACACTAAGGCTTGGTTGTAAACTTCTTCATATTTCTAATGCAAGTTGATTTCTATCCCACATATGTTGTTGTTGTTGTGATTCCACATATATATGTTGCTAGTTTCCTTAGTCACTAGCATAGATTAGTAGATCATATTCTGGTTGCTTTGATTCGTTTCATGTTGAGCTTGATTGCAAGTACACAGGTGAACTATCAAAGCCTTGTATTCCAGATATTTACAGCATCTAGGGATAGTCTTCAACCTCTGTCCTCTATTTGTTCTGGATCTGAACCATTCAGACCAGTGGAACACCTTGCTGTCCGCAGGAGGTGAAATATTCCAGCTAACACACACCCTGGAAATATTCATTGTTAAAAAGACATCATCAATCAAAGCCAAAGTTTAGATGCCAAAATTTCTTGAGAAGATCCATACATGGTTGCATGAGGACATGCAACAAGTTCAGTTGGGGAGTATGTTGGGACGCAAAAATGTCCCTTTTTCATCCACTTTATCTTTCGCTATTCCTCACATTTCATCGTCCCATTAACCTTTTATCATACCATTTCCATACATATATGTGGGTTTCACCTTATTATTTCCACTTTATTTATTTTTAGTATTATAAGTGAATTTATGATTAAATATTATAAAATTAACATGTTTTTCAGTAATATCTCAAAGTATGGATGAGCTTTGTAATGTGTAGGAATATGTGAAGGATTAATTCAAAGAAAATAATTCATGTATATCTCCTCCACCATTTCAAGGAGATAGTTATGCAAAGAATATTCTAAGGAGAATATCACGGAGATTTGGTTGAAAGACATGTGGATAATTTGTGAGAGATATGTGGAGGATTTGAAGGGATCATATCTTGTAATAATAGGAAAGTAGTTGAGTGGTTGAGTGAATAGTGGATTTCTTATTATGAGATGGTTATTTCCTTCATGTATAAAAGAGAGTGCTCTCTCTTCATTTCAATAATCTTAATCTTAAATCCTAGATTATCTTAGAATATCTTAGATCTTAGATTATCTTAGAGAATAGTAGATTGTAGAAGTTAGCCTTGGCTTTGCAATATGGAGAAGGGAATTCCTAGATTTTGTTCATAATATTGGTTTTCATTCTTTCATGATTTGTCATTGATTTTTGTAATGTAAATTAAGATTGCTTGATTATTAATGTGAGCTCACATGTGTTGTCTTGTTTCTCTTCATATGTTGTCTTTATTTTATGCAATTTACTTTCAACCGTGTGTTTCATCTTCCTGCATTAGATTAGCAATTGCGTGTTTCCGCTTAAGGGGGGTTATATTAGATTAGTCTTATTTTCACGGGGGGTTAGATTAGCTTAATTTCACTTCAGTCGTACATATACTTTGCATGTCCTTTGTAAGCCTATGAACCTCGGATTGACAAATTAAATGGCTGGGCAATTACTACAATGGAATTAAAATGACATTAATTTGGCCCAATAGGTAGGAGGGACATAAACTGTATATTGTTCTATACTAGAGGTCTGCCCATGACTAGCTGCAATTCTAGTGACCGATAACGTAGGTCATGCCGGGGGTTACCCCTTGGCACTAGAAGGTATTGATGAAACAGGAATTGAATGTTGAGCCCCAGGTGTGGAAGACCTGGGAGGATTGGGAACATACATAATATGGGAGGTGGTGGGGTTGGTAGTTGGACTTGGATTATATGGAGTCACAGTGTGATCTAGAATCAGTTCAATGCATGTCATAGAATCAACAAGTGAGCGATATCCCATAGGAACAACTGTGGAATGAGGTGGTGGTGTGCCCAATATGTTGTCTATTTTCTTCTCAATTTCTTGTGCACGAAGAATAGCTGCCTTGTATTGTCTATGTTCTTCTTCATTTGGTGAAACTTCTTTAGAAAAGTTTAAATGGGTGCCAAATGAGGCAATAGCTTGTCCTATAGAGGTATCCCAAAATGGAGTATTGGGACCATAATCTGGACGGGTAGTATCATCAACATGACCTTCTATGGGAGAATGGAACGAAATATTGCCTCGAGAAGGTTGTTGGACCAAGGGAGGCGATTGCGAAGGATATGGATCTCCTCTTTCTGCAACCACATTGTCTCCCACTTGAGAGTTGGTAACAGCTCCTTGGTCAATAGCTTCTATAGGATTTTCTCCTGAAACAAGAATAAAATCAGGTGGCAGGCTTCGTACTCTTCTGGACTATCTTAGCTTAGCCAGTTTATACAGTTCCTATCTAACCTAGGGTCTCAAAACTAGAAAACACACGAAAAATTTCCCTACTCAAGCTATAGGCCAAACACGCAAACTTAAATGACAGGAGGAGTTCAGATAGTTAGGTCTCTCACTAGGATTGTCAAGATGGTGCCACTCGCGATATACCTCAAGGGTACGTGCATAGTAATCTCCCCGAATGCTGTTTTCAGTTTATGGCTCCAATCAAGACGACCAAAAGGATTTTCTCAGATAGATAAGGTATCCTAGTGGGGTCTCCCGATATATGCAAGGTACGTGGGAGCTCAAATCGGTAGTAGTGCTGTCTAATGCATAACCGTTGACAAGGGGCCTTCCTATATACAATCAAGTACCTGAAATGCCTTTTTATATACCTCAAAGGTACGTGAAAGACCGCTCGATATACCGATGGTATGTGGAAGAACCGTGTGAGTCCCGGGATGTAATGCAGATGAGTAACGACAACTCCTATGCTTAACGACACCTGAACACGTATCTAGTCTATCACTCATGTAAATTTTAGCCTATAACTACCATTAATTTTAAAGTGGACGGTTAGGTGAATGCATGGAATTTTGACAGAAAAAATAAAACCATGCAAAATGTAGATGCAAATATTTCACTTTACCGTTCGTGGTATGCCTACCTATGGGAGGGAAAGAGAGTATTTTCTTTTCATTTTAAAAACCAAAAATTCCTAAAAAACTACTTTGAACAAATCAAAATCAAAGACAAGCAATACATTCCAGACTCATTTTTCTTTTTGAAAGCAATCAAGAGGGTAAGAGTCTCTTTTCCTAAAAGAAAAACAACAAGCACTATACATGCATATGCACTCTATTTTTTCTATTTTTCTTGAAACATAGATAGATCTAACTTAAAACTACACTATTTTTTCTTTTGGTGAGATAGTACTAATGCAAGAGAGACAAAAGAACACAGAAAACCTAAAAGCTTGTGAGGCTGATCAGAGATCCAAGGCCTTATGCTCAATAATCATAATGACCTAATCTCAATAAAAAAAATCTATTTTTTTAAAAGCAAAAAAGAAGTCCTCTATGGAAAAAAAAAAATCAAGATGCTAATCAAATGGTTTTTCTTTCAGTCTTTATAAAATATATGAAAAGAGAACTAACTGAAACCTAAGCTTTCAAAAAATTCCTTTCACAATCACAACCAACAAGCATGGAAGCAAATGAATAATCAACAAGCCTAATCTAGCTTTTGAATTCGTCAATCAAACCAATCTTTTACCACAGAATTTTCAACCATGAGCATTCTGATTCTAACACACAAGCCTGACAGTGCAAGGCTTAAAAGCAAACAAACTCAATTTTTTGCAAAAAATGATAAAAAACTAGTTCCGGAACAAGGCCTACCTGGCATCACATTGGAGGGGTCTCGACAGAGCAGTTTTGGACAAGCACCACTTCTGGATAATGGGACTCAAGTGGTGGCACTGCTTATGGCTAACAGAGTTCAGGTGGTGGCACCGCTTGTTTCCAACAACACATGTGCGGTTCCCTGAATAGATCCAAAACACAAGAACGAAAAATCAAATTCGAAATTGATTAGATCAAGGAAAGAATTGATGAATTGACACTAAAAAGAGCATATAAAGTCGAAATAGTTCAGATCTAAATAGATCTGAAAGTTTCAAACCAAAATTCCGAAGAGAGTTGGAGATGGAGCCTGGATTTGGACAAGAGTTCAAGGACTGAGAAAGATCGGATCAACTGAGGTTTGCACCATTCCCCAGTGGAGTCACTAGATTTGTTATTAGGAATATTGCACCTTCTACGGATAAAAGCTATTCCTCTGGTCTGAATGGTTCAGATCTAGAACAAAGGAGTGAACGACAAAGGATGAAGACCTTCCTTGAATGCTGTAGACACCTAGAATGATTCTTTAATTATGAACCTGTATACCTGCAAACATATCAAACATACAAGCACATCAAAACAACTAGAAAATCATCTACATATCCATGCTAGTGACTAAGGAATCTAACAACATATACATGTGAAATCAAAACAACAAAAATGTGGGATGGAAATTATCTTTGCATTAAGAATGTATGGAGAAGCTTACAACCATTTCCTTAGTGTCGAAAAGCTCCTCCACGAGACAAACACTTCATCCCCATAAGCTCCAACTTTTCTCTCTATGCTCTCCAATGACTTGGACTAGGTAGTCAATCCAACAGCATAACAATACCTCTATAGTTCTCCCCCTAAACTATGGATATGAGCTTGTATTTATAAGGCTAAATGGATAGGGATAGTTGAGAGAATGGTGGGTGAGGTGGCTCTAAGATCCTACCAAGGGGGATCTCGAGCTCAATCTAACCCATAATGATAGGGATAATGGAGGACATGAGGATCATGATATAGAAGCCTCGAGAAACTTCTCTTTTTCCCATTTTACCCAGGGTACTGCTTTTGTTCCCTTATGACATAGCGGTTTAGATGAGAACCACTTTAAGAACAAAGACTATAGGTGGTGGCACCACTTCTCTATAATAGGATACAGGCGGTGTTGAGCAAGGTATCGCTCATCAACCAAAGGGTAAGCACGGTGCTAGGTTTTTTGAAGTAGAATTAACAAACATAGCAAGTTTCCACTCCAAGTGTTAGGATTAAGGGAAAACATGGAAGTCAAGGGTCTCATCACAAGATGGTTGTTAGAATAATCAACCCATAGTTTACCCATTTAGACATTAATTCATTTATTTTTGTCTTATTTGCCTAGTTCATGTGTCTCACCTTGTGCAAGTTGCCAATTTCCTATCCATAGAGGTCAAACTTGCCATATATGACTCATGTAGAACTTGGGAAAGCCTTAGGAATCAAATCTACTTTATTCCTGGCCTCCTAGGCACCTATCTGATTTTTCTGCTTTATTGCCTACTTTTTCAGTGTTTTAAGGCACATGGGAAAGCTAGACTAGGTGAGGTGAACTTGTTTTTTGTCCTACACATCATCCTCTCTTTTCTCCATGCAAAAGCATGTATGAGCTGCCATTCCAGCACTCTTTAGAT